>JARHVA010003790.1:492500-715000 GCA_037957365.1 Torreya grandis
AGATCCTATCCATGATCTTACATTGCAACTTGATAAAGAAACACCACTGGGGTGGAATAAATAGGAAAATAGGGTAATAGATGATGTGGGTAATAGGAAGGAAAAGATGGTAATTTGTGATGGTGTTTGGGTCATATCTGTAGTCTTACAATGTAACTCATAAATGAAATCCTAAGGGGAGTGATAAATAGACAAAATAATATTTCTTAGGAGGAAATATAAGGGAAATAAGGAGTGAAAAAGGGAATGTAAAAATCAAGATTTAGGCATCTTATGAGAAGATCTTAGGAGGAAAGAAGCATACTAAGGACATGAGAAGACACTAAATTACTAGTGGTCATCTATGGACAAAGGAAACCTATTCACTATAGACATAAATTTTTGTAGGAAAATAAGCACGCTACTAAGATCAACTCATGAAGTTAGATTGGTACTAAAAAAATAAAAATGGAACTACCTTCCCATGACATGTTCCCCATTCTTCAAGACCCCTTACAGATCTGTTAGTCTACTGCAAAGATTGGGTACTTGCCTGAGAAAGTAGGTAGCACTAAAAGATTTTTTTAATTCTCTTCTTCTAATCTACTGGCCTACTGCACCCCAAAGGACCTTGGCTCTACTGTGAGGCCAACTATGGAGTTTGATATTTGACTATAAGAAAGAGATGTGCTTTATATCACTTGTTTTAGTGTGATTAGACTTTTAAGAATATTTTTTCCTTTTGATATCATTTCCTTTTGTTTAAATGATTTAGATTTTAAATTTATTTTAAATGCTTTTTAAGATTCCTCCTCTATATAAATTTGGAATGAAAAATCATGAGAGAGATAGTGATACACATGAATGAGATGTAGGCTAAGGCTAAACCATGTATATGCTTAGTTTGTGGATAAAGGAAGAGGGGAAAAGGAGATCCAAAGTGGACCAATAAAAGGAGATGGTAATGAGATAGATTTTTTGCTAGCTGATCACATGGTAAAGGGAGATAATAACCAAGGGGAATAGGGTTTGTATAACCAAATTACCATGACAAATTATTTTTGAAAAATAAGGATAAGAAAGCAAAACAATCATAAAGATACAAGAAAGAGAGTTTTGAGAAAAACTCCAAGAAAAAGGGAAGGGAAAGCAATGATAAATAAAAACAATCATATACAAAAGATAAAAGATAATATAAGAAAGATATATTACAATAAGTAAGAATATGATATAGGAAAAGAAAAAATTTGACATAGTGTCAAATGATATAAGAGATAAAAAAATAAGATTGGAGCACATGTCCAATCCAACATAAATGTGAAATCACTATGCATGTGCTCATAGATACTGGTAAATCTATCCATACACATTATCTAATACATCGAATAAGTCTCTATGAATCTGGATACGCACTATTGCTAAAGTTTCATCAATATTTAATGAATATTGGGAAAATACTTGTTTTCTAATCTCCTCAACTAAAAAAGTACGAATTTTCAAAGGATCATGTTGAGGAGGAAAATTAGTCAAAGGCTAGTTAGGGGAATGCATGGGAACAAGATATATGGGAGGAGAAGAAATCATCGATGGAGAAGGATCCACAAGTGAAGGACTCATAAGTGGAGAAGGATCCACAAGTGATGGAAGGTCCATAGGTGAAAGAATCATAGGTGAAGGCATAGAAGGTGGTGAAGGGACCACAAGAGGGGATGAAGCCATTGGAGGTGGAACCATGGGAGAAGAAAAGAGGAACCTTCTTGCAGGAATGACCTATGGGAGAAGTGGTAAAAGGTCTGAGAATGGTTATAAGGTGATATTTTAGATGTTGTTATATGATGCGATAATGATAAGTGTGATGGGTGCCTCATAGATGCCATAGACAATATATCTCACCATACTTTGGCATATATTTAGGAAATACCTTTAGGGATGGTATGGATTTTTCTAATGGTGAGGAAGAAGGATATAAGGTATCAAGATATTGCTTCAATTTGCGATAATGGGTGGAATAATGTTTATCTATCTCATGAAAGAAATATATATGCTTCTAAGTGGTTTTAGTAGAAGCACTCATAGAAGGAGGTAAAATAGGAATGGAAGAATTTGGAGAGCACTCATTAGCCCATTTGGTGGGAAAATGAGTTATCTTATCCAAGGGAAGCAAACCATCACTAAGAGAGGGTGGTGATGAGGAAGGAATGGAACTAGGTTCTATGGAAGGAGCAATAGAATCAAAAGTAGGGGTAGGCTTAGCAATAGTAAGAGCAAAAGTAAGATTGAATTTATTAAAAGTGGGAAGAGGCTCAACTATAGATGACTCTATTGAGGGAAGGGTGGGATCTATATAAGGTCTAAGGAGAGTCATCCTAACCTCAAGGGTAAACTAGTTATAAGGGTCAGGGTACCTAGTAAAATGGTAAGGCCCAGTCATAGCACAATCCATGAGCATAGTCCTACATGGATCTTCATAAACTAGAGGTGTTTGTGCCATCTCTACCCTATGATAAAAGGAAAAATGCAAAAATCAAGAATTATAAGTGAAGGAATATGATGAGATGCATGAAAAGACTCAAGTAAAGAATAATGATAACAAACAATCTTGGTATCACGAGCCTGGATAAGACCACCTAATAATGGATCATCTAAGGAATAACCATCATCATAGTCCAGGGTGTGAGGATCAATGACATAGGTAGGGATAACATTTTCATCTGATGAATCATGGTGAATAGAATGCCTAGTCTTGGTGAAGAATATGGGAATGTCAACGTAAAGAGGTTTACAAGAATGAGGCTACAAAGAAGCAAGAAGTTGAGAGATGAGATGAGGTGAGAGATCAAAATGTTTTATATTTAATTTAATTTCATTGGGCTCATCATCAATAAAATCTAAAATATAAGGAGAAATTTTACCAATGAGCTCAGGATGCCCATTGTAACCATGGGTTGAGTTAATAGGAAAGTTGAGGCATTGAGACTCATGAAATGGAACACTTAGAAAAGGCTCAAGAGTAAGAATCTTGAAGACGCCATGATCTTGGAATTATTCAAAATTATAAGGGTTAGTGTCACCTTGAATCCTGTAAATGGATCAATTATGAATGAATTTAATGCATTGGCAAGCAGAAGAAGTGAAAGCTTGGATGCAGTGAGTCCATGGCCTACCAAGCAAGATGTTATAATAAAAGTGGAAGTTAAAGATCATCAACTTCACATGGGTGGTGATAGGTGGGATGGTAATGGAAATCCACATGCAACCTAAATGAGGCATTTTCCTTTTATTGTATCCTTGGCATGTGATGTGTGTAGAATTGAGATTGCATTTGAAATATCCAAGATTCTTAATAAAATCAAGAGAATTGACACATGTACCAGAACCCTCATCGATCAAGGGATGATTAACTTGGATATCACCTATTTGAATGCTAATAAATAGGGGAGGATCATTTACACAAAGCATAATCTCATCTAGAATCATAGAAGCTATGGGAAATTTTAGAGCAAGAGAAGTGTCTATAGTTTCATCTACATTAATAGATAACTCTTCACATTATTTTAAAATACTATCTTTGGAGCCAGATAATGCTACCTCCCATCCTATGAGAGGAGGATTAGGAACATTCATCTTAAATAGGAGATGCATTAGGTAGTTTTTATGAGATGGAGAAGTCCTCATGAGCTCAAGGAATGGGATTTGGGATGGGAGATTAGTGAGATCTACAATGGGATCCCACTCATCATAACCCATAAGAAGGTTGTTAGATAATGGTGCATAATGGTTAAGGAGGTCCTCGAAAGGAGGAGCTAATTTACATTGGAATTTTTGTTGATAAGAATGAGAAAAGGATTTATAAAAAGGTGTTAAATCATGTTGAGATGATGAACTAATTGGTTTAAGTTGGTTTTGAGAAGGAGAAGAAGAAGTTTTAGTCGAAGCTTGATTATCATTAGCATTAGAAGATGATGGAAGAGTGGGAGAAATAGAATGAAATGTGTTATCTAAGGGATAGTCATAATTTGGATCATCAAAAGTGATAAGATATCCTTTTCTCAAATCATTTAAATGATTTGGAGAAGAATACTGGATAACATAATATGTCTTATGGAAAGGAGGACTGTAGATAGGTTGGGAATCAATGAAAGCCACCACCCTTCACATAGTAGTCATACTAACCAAATTTTATTTAGAAGTTGGTTCAATAAGACTTTATATGTTATTGGTGGAATGGGTGGGCTTATCTTGAGTGTCTTGAATAGGTTGATGTTTAGGTAAAGGATGTTTTTAGATAGCCAAATGAACATTTTCTTGATTCAAGGACTGAGTTTTATCATTTGATTTATAGTCTTCAAAAGGAATCTCATAGGATTGTTGACACTTACAGATAATGGAATCATGATCAAAATTAGGTCCAAGAAGAAAATCCATAACTAAATTATGAAGTTGTCTATAAGTCTCATGAGAATGACCCCAACTAACATGAAACTAAAAAAAATTGTTAGGATCATACCAGGATTTCATAAGATGAGTAGGGTCAAGTTCTCATGGAAGAGGCCTAGGTAGATACTTAAGCAATTCAGTTGAGGATAGAGGTTTGTGAACATTAATGTTATTTGGTGAATAAAAATGAGGATTAATATATTGTTGAGAAGAAAGAGCTAGTTTCAAAGATGGGTTAGGAATGACAACTTAAACATTGTGAATGGTGTCATAAGAATCAGTAACACCATCATTGGTGATATTGTAATTTTTTTTCTTAAGTAATAAATAAGGACCCACATAAGGTTGGGGTGGATTGAATTGACACATTAGGAAATCTTATATTTATCTTGGTCAATAGCCTCCTCTAATGTACGTGGAGAGAGAGAGTGTGGACTTGATATTGAATTTTAGGAAAGAGAGAATTTGTAAAGAGATGAAAAAGATTGTCATTTGCCATGTTATGTTCACATTTGTTTGACAAAGTATTCCATCTCTTAACAAAGGCTTGGATAGCTCCATTCTCATGTTGTTTACAATTAATGAAATAGGCCAAAGTGTTTTCAATAAGATCATTAGTTTGGAATTATTGCTCTAAAGCATTTACTAAGTCTTCCAAATTAGACATGGAATGAGCTCTAAGTTGATTGTACCAATACAAGGCATCACCCATGAGGGTTTTGTCTAGGAGATTGGTAGAGGCAAAGGTGCTTAATTTGAACCAATCCATGTAAATATTTCTAAATGTTTTAGGTGAAGGGTAGGATTGGTTGATGCATTATAATAAATTGTAGGTGTTATACCTCTAATATTAATGTTGGAAATTTGAGTAGTGAAAGGTTCATTTTATAGATGCTGGATGGTCTTATTGACTAAAGTAGGTTAAGGAATAATATTGCCATGATATCTTGAAGAGGAGGAGGGGGAACATTTGGTTATGTGTGCGCTAAGACATTGGTTTTGGATGAGATTAAAGATTAAGAAGGTGGTTTTGCATTTTCAATCATTTGATTCGTATTATGAGCTTGAAAGGTATTCATTTGATTAAGAGTTTACAATAAAAGTTGGTGTGTTTGGTTAACATTAGAAGCATTAGGATTGGTATTTGTGTTGGTATTAGTGGCTTAGGTACCATTATTAGTGTTGATATGATCTTGAGAATAATTTTGATAATGTGAGGCACTAGTGGAAAAAATAGTTATGAAGCAAAAGATGGATTAGTGAATGGTTGAGAGGAAGAAACACTAGAAGCATGATTGCCTTGGGTAGTAATAAATGAACTAGTGGAAGGATTAATTATAGTGGATCTTATGAGAGGCCCACTAGATGTAGAACCTACCATGTTAGTTGCAATACTAGGCATAGAGGTATAAGAGGTTAGAGAAGAAGAAGTCATGGCATAAGAAGGAATCAAATTTGAAGGAAGAGGTTGAGAACCAAATAAATTGGTACCTCCAAATCTCATTAGGAATGTAGGATTAGGTGAATGGGGATCTTTGGTTTGACCACTAATCATGAGGTTATAGATGGTATAAAGCTCCTTTCCTCTATGTTGAGGAAATTTGGACATAAAGAAACCCATTTCAGGAGTATACTCTAACTCAGGTTGATCATCTAAGAAAAGAGGAGGATTATGATGCAAAGAGGTATATGGAGGGGTCCCATAGTTCATTGATTAAGTGGAAATATGAACATTACTAGCATCCAAAAGATGATCCCTACTCTATCTATGGGAGATTCTATTAAGATTGGTTAAGCTCATCATGTCTGTTCATTGTGACTCAATATCATCAAAAAATAGAAAGTCCATGATGAAGGAGAAAGAAGAGAAATTAGAAAGTAAAGGTTAAAAGAGGTGACTAAAATAGTATAGGTTCAACTGGGTTGATCTAGTATAATGTACAAAAGGCAGTAAAAGTATTGGGTCGACTAGGTTGATCTAGTATATAAAAAAGAGATTTCAAGAAGCATAAAACAAATTACAAAATGAAACAAGCTAAGTTTATAAGTATTGAAAAGTAGCAAGTCCTAAAAGGTAATAAACAACCAATTGGATTAACACTGGCCAATCTAATTAGAGTATAGAAAACAAATTCTTTCACTAACACTGGCTAATGTAAGTTTTTACACACAATTAAACAAAGAGAAAGCAAACAACTTAAAAATTAAATCTAATTGCTCAACCTAATTGTTAATTAGATTATTAATAATGATTTTGAATGTGATTAGAAGTTGGCTATAAGTAAGGTACTAGATAGAAATCTAAGGATGGTTTCAAGTAGTTTGGGTTGAAAGGGACTAAAGTGGAAATGACACAAGCTTGGTATTGGGGCCTACCCCCTCACTTCACACACCACAGTGATAAATGTGTCAGGTTCTTATCCAAAATATACCATTAACCACACTTTATACTTGACCAAAGCATTAAGTCAGCTTCCCCCTTAGTGATGAAATCTAAGTAGGTTGGCCTTGGGTAGATATAATATTAAAATTATTTTTTTATGTTATGTGATTTGGCCATGTGTGCATAAAATATAAATAGTAAAACTAAGAGATAAATTGAAAATCCTTTAATTAAACTATGTGAACTATTCTAAGCATGAAAATAATAAGAAAAGAAAGTGTGAGCTAATTACTAACAGATATGCCATTAATTCCAATTTGAAACAAGGTATAGTGTGAAAATTATATGCATAAAATATGGACAAGGGTCGACATGGTTGAACCTATACTATGCAAGTAAAGTCTAAAAATTAACTAGGTCAGTAGTTTCAATCTATTTATTTTAGATAGCACATAGAACACATAACTAGGTCAGTAGTGTTGATCCAATTGACTGCATGAGGACAATCTTAAAGACTGCAAACTATGAAAGGAAAGATAGAAAAAGAGAGAAATAAGGAAACATAAAAGGAACCTTGGTGGATTATAGATGCAATGAAAAAATATTTTTAATGAAGAACCTTGAAATTTGTTTGAGAAATGTATAAATTGGGTTGAAAATATTGATCAAGCTATACAAGAATCTATTGAAAAGGTGCTAAAACTATAAGGGCTCAACTAACCTAGTAGGCTGAGCATGATGTCTAAAAGGATGGAAAACTATATTAGGTTGATTGGGTCAATCTAGTTGCCTATTTATAGAATATATGCACAAAGATAAAAATTTGGGTTGATAGAATTGATCTAGAATGTCAAAATATATGATAAAAATAATGATAAAAAAATGAAATAAATGAGCTAAACGTGAAAAAATCCTACAAGGGTTAGTTCATGTTGGGTTCACTAGAATGTATGAAATAAAAAATGCATGATGTCTTTGAATTAATCTTGGATCAGATAAGATAGATCATACCTACACTTCCAATTGGGATACACTTGTTAAGTAGGAGCATGACCTATATGGGGATCTGTTTAACTTGATTAAGGGATCACTGGTTAGATTGGACATGATCTTGGATCCTTCATAGAATATTGAGAAAATATATGTATGGATCAATGAAATCATAGATAAATTGTAAAGGAGGAATAAGTTTGTCTTCACATAATAATATTTTAAAATATGACCTGCTTGTATAAAATTGCATTAACCTATCTAACCTTCCAAAATGGAAAAGTGGGGTGCATATAGAAAAAATTAAGGAAATATTTGGAAGCCTCTAATTTTCCTAATTAGATAATTACATTAAAATGAAATTAGCCTATGTGACCATTTTATAACTAACCTAAGGAAGCTTAATTGACATAAAATGTCTATAAAGTTGTGTAGGAAAAACCCATTAGGAAAAATCACTACACTAACACCCCCCTGTTAAGCATAGCTTAGGTGAGATAAGAATTAGATCCCAGTATTGAAATCCTAATGAGGTATGCAAGTGCATAGTGAAGAACTTCCATAGGAGGAAGAAGAAGGTGAAGTAGTGCTAACCCCAATGAGAGCTCATAGATGAGAAAATTTACTCTCTATGAAGGGTTTGGTAAAAATATCTACAATCTAATTTGATGTTGGATAGTACTAAAGATCAATGACTTGATCATTGATAAGCTCCCTGATGAAGTGCATGTGAATCTCTATGTGTTTGGTCATTTGATGGAAAACCAAATTCTTACAAATCTAAATTGTGATTTGTTTGTCATAGTAGATGATTATTGGATTATGAAATTGGATACCAAACTCAGTGAGAATCCCTTGAATCCAGATTACCTTAGTGGTGGTATTGAAAACCCCTCTATATTCTACATCTATAGATGATAAATCAATCATATGTTTCCTATTTGACCAACTTATTAGACCCAAACTAAGTGATAAACTATAGCCTAAAGTGAAATTTTGACTCTAAATATCTCCATCCCAATATGAATATGTGTATACGATCAAATCAATCTTTTTTCATGATTTGTAGTGTATTTCATAGTTGTGTGAACCCTAAATGTAGTGTGAAATCTACTTAGCTACTTTCCAATGTAATTCATGTGGCTCCTATATAATTTGGGAGACCATGCTAACTGCATAGGATATGTCAGGTATAGTGTGTGTGAGATTGATAAGATTGACCACAAGTTTCTGATATGGAGTTACATCAACCAATAGTGTAGGACAATCAGACTCAAGCTTCAAACTAGATAAGAAGGGAGTAGGAGTTATCTTACAATCAACCATGTTAAATGTTACAAGAAAATCAAGAGAATACTTGAATTATGATAAAGTTATCCCAGAATCTGACTAAATGATTTCAATCTTAAGAAAGTAATGCAAAAATCCCATATCTATCATTGAAAATATATCTAAAAGTACATTTTTCACTATTGAGATGGATGATTGTGAGCTCCATATAATCAAAAAGTCAATCATATAGAGAAATAGGATCAATAGAGAATCATCCTACCATAAGATGTAGACATTGGATCTAAGTGGCATTTGGTGAACCTGATTATGAAGATAAAGGAGTCCATCTTGTTATACCATTCTTGAGGGGCTTGTTTGAGTTTGTAGATAGATTTCCTAAGTCTACAGACTAAGGAGGAATCTTACACAAAGCCTTGTGGTTTATTTATGTATATCTCTTCTTTGAGGTCACCATTTAGAAAATTACTCTTGATGTTCATTTGGTGAAAACCCCACCAATGTATGTCTACAATGGATAGAATAAATTTGATAGACATCATCTTGGCTACAGGAGAAAATATCTTGATGTAGTCTATGCCAAACACCTAAGAAAACCCCTTTGCAAACATAAAAGCTTTGTACTTATCAACAACCTCATCTGCACCATACTTAGTTTGATAAACCTATTTTCAATAGATCAATTTTCTTCCTTAGGAAGAGGGACTAAATCCCATGCTTTGTTTCTGATTAGGGAACTATACTCTTACATAACAAAATGCCATTATGAAATGCTAGATGCCTCATAAAAGGTTTATAGATCTGAGGCAATGGATAGGTAGGCATATTAAGTCCCCTAAAACTATGAATGTGTCCATCTTATATCTCATGGATTTCTAATCCATTTTCCATCACTTTGTAGTGTCTATTTGGCCCAAGTGGGAATGAAATTATATGATATTGGAGAATCAAGAGGTGAGTCATCATCATCTAAAGTGTGAGTGTGAGATGGAGGATGAAAATCCTCATCACTACTCTCATCACTTGATCTTTAAGAAGAAAAAGAGTCATCATTCTCATCAAGAGGATTTTAAGGTGGATCCAAGTCACTATCTGAAGTGGAATTAATGTCCAGTGAGACTTTTGAAGAGTTTGGAGTGCCATTAGTGAGTTCCATTGGGCCCTCATGAAAATTGACACTCCTTTATATGAAAAACTCATGATTTTTAGGATAGAGAAGCCTATATCCCTTAGCACCCTATTCATACCCCATAAAGATACAAGACTGACTCTAAGGATCCATTGCCTTGTATTTCTTCTTGGGAACACAAGCCATTACTAGTGATCCAAACACTTGAAAGTGATCCACTATGGGATTTTGACCATCCAAAGATTCAAAATTAGTGATTATTTTCACGATTTTATGTGAAACATGGTTTTGAAGGTAGCATTCACAATTGATTACTTCAGCCCAAAATTGAGGAGCAAGAGACTTTGATTGAATCATGTAGTTGGTCATTTCCTTCAAGGAATAGTTCTTATGTTTGGCCACACCATTCTACTAAGGACTATATGGAACTATGTGTTGCATCTAAATCCCTCATGTGCAAAATTGTTCAAACCTATCATTGGTAAACTCCCCACCATTGTCATCCCTTAATATTTTGATGGAATAATTTTATTTATTCTTTCAAGGACACGTTGAAGTCCTTGAAGTGATCAAAGACCTCAAACTTATTTTTTAGAAAAAACACCTAGGTGTACCTCAAAAAATCATCGATGAATGTGAGCATGTATCTGGGCATATTGAATGATGGTTTTTGAAATGGACCTATTATGTCACTGTGGACAATTTTCAACTTTTTTTCAGCTTTCCTTACTTTGCCCTTGTCATATTTCTCTTTTGAATTATTGATAAGAATGCATCCATTACATAGGCCATCTGAGAATTTGACTTTATGCAACCTTGAAACCATGTCCTTATAATTGTGTTTCTTTAGGTAATGGTAGTTTAAATGGCCAAACCGTTCATGCCATAGTTTGTTCACTCCATCTGCATGAGTAAGCAAAGTAATTAAGGGTAGATTTGGGGAAAATTATGAGAAGGTATACAATCTAGACTGATGATTGGCCTTCCCATAAGCCACTATGATGTCACTATATATCTCTTTCATAACCACTAAATTAGGTGTGAACTCAACTTGCTTCCCTGCACCTATGTGAGTGATTTGGTATAGTGACATAAGATTGATGGATAGTGAAGGAACACATAGAACATCATTGAAGGTCCCATCAGTTAATTTAACTGATCCTTTACCACTAACTTATATTGAAGTGTAATCACCCATGATAATTGAAGGCAAAAAACATGGATATTTTTCTAAAAATAGATCCTCTAAGGAGGCCATGTGATAGGAAGCACCCGAGTCAATAACCCAAGTCGAAGGCTGAGAAGCTACTATAAGAAGTGCCTTGACCTTGTTTTTACACTTTTTTATATATTTAGCCTTTGTAAAACCATATGCAAACATGTTCTAAGTTGATGATTTAGGAACACTAACATTATTCTTCTCAAGCATCTTAGTCAAGGTGTCAATCTTCTTTTTCATGCACTGAGATTCATCATGCTCAAGTTTCTTACAAAAATTGCATTTGAGTTTCTCCTTCTTATATTTCCTACTTGAGGAGGACTCATTTGATGATGCCTTAGGCTTGGAATGTGATTTATAATTATTCTTGTGCTCATGATCTAGTTTAGGTTATTTCTTCTCCTATTTTCCATTGCTAGAAGGCTTCTTCTTGTCCTAATTGACAATCAAGGCATGTGATTTTGAAGACTTCAGTGCACCCACTTAAACCATCTTATCTTGATCATAATTAATATTAGTAACAAACTCATTGAATGATTACATTTTACAAGTGTATCTAAGTGTACATTTGGTAGCATGAAATGTAGAGACCAAAATTGAATAGTCATGGCCCAGTTTTGTAAGCATGGATATAATCAACTAATCATCTATTTTCTCAATGCCACATTATTTCAGCTATAGTCCCAGTTATTTAAAATTTGTAATGAAGTATTTAAGGGTGTCATATTCACTTTGGATCAATGTGATGAGCTAATTCTCTAGCTCATGACCCTTCATGATGTCATGCACTCCAAAAAGCTTGTCTAAGATGGTCCAAACTTTGTTAGGAGTTTTTATAGATTCAACATGATAAGGAGGTTAGGAGACATTGATAGGCATAAAAATTGATAGGTCTCATCACATCTATTGTAACACTTAACCTTTTTTTCATCTTTAGATGGCTCAGTTTCCTCACCCATAGAGATCTGATAGAGTCCTTTACCTCTCAAGGTGAGCTATATTTTAGACTTCCAGTCAAGATAATTAAATGGTGTGAGTGGGTCAATTGAGTTTAGATTAGATTGAGATAATTTATAGAATTGAAATGAAAGATTGCACATAGTAAGAGTACCCCCTTGAACTATCAACAAGACCTCCCTTAAATTATAATGCAACACACACTCAATATTGGGCATCAGGCACCATTGTGAATATGTCTATAAGGAATTTGTATGAGTTAGTATAAGAGGGACATCAGGCACAATTGATAACGTGTCAAGGTACAAAATTTTTAAAGTGAGTTTTAAGCCATTACACCATGAATAAAATGGATGTTATAAAGGGCCTAAATTAATACCACCAATGTGTATATATTGAAAAAAAATATACTTAAAAAAAAAATAGCACCCAAAATAGAGCTATGGATTGAAAGTTATGGCACTTAAAAGTTCTTACTTCTACACATTCCTAGACTCTTTCCAAAAATGGATTTTTTCTACCAAAAAGGATAGAAATGGCAAAAAATGAAGTAGAGGTACCCTACAACTCTGAGTAATAATGACCCTTTGAAAGTCTGATTTGGTCTCAAAAGAGTAATTAGACTTCCTAGACTGTTTTGCTAAATAGAAGAAGGCAATAGTGGTACCTCACAACTCTAAGTAATAATGACCCTTCGAAAGTCCAAATTGGTTAGTGGACTAACCAATCCATGCAACACAAAGTAAATCAATTGTAGAGATGAAGTAATGACTACCTGTAGATCTGAGTAACATAGAGGTATGATGGTACACAAATTAAAGCAAGCCAAAAATGTCCAAAATACTTTAGTGATGGAAATTATATATGAGACCCATTTGAGATTTCAACCTAAGTAAAAAAACCCAGAAGGAATTTTTGCACAACACATAAAGTATGGATTTTTGTAAAAAATAAAAAATGGGGCCTTGGAATGCCAAAAGGAAAGGAAAAAATGATTTTTCTAAAAATAGGTCATGTTTACAGTCGATCCAATGGTTTTGGAACCTTCTAAAAATAATAGCATAATAATTTTTGAGATCTGAAGCTCTAGTATAAAATTTTGCATGAATTCTCCAAAGAATCCCACCAAACCCTTCTTTATGCTAGAATAGTGAATGTATACAAGATTTCACCATAAATATTGTTTTAATATTGATAAAAAATGACTCTAATACAATGTTATATTGACCATGATATTGGATCCTTGCATATAATATTGAGAAAATCTATGTATGGAGTAATGAAATCATAGATAAATTATTGAGGAAGAAGCTTGCATTCATGCAACAATATTACAAAATATGACCTACTTGCATAAAATCGCATTAACCTATCTGACCTTTTAAAGTGGAAAAGTGGGGTACATATAGGGAAAATTAGGGAAACATGAGGAAGCCTCTAATTTTCCTAATTAGATAATTACATTAAAATGAAATTAACCTATGTGACCCTTTTATAACTAGCCTAAGGAGTCTTAATTCAATAGAATGGCCATAAGGCTATGTAATCAAAACCCATTGGGAAACATCACTACACTAATCTCACTTGTCATAACATATCATTCTAAGAAGGCTTCCAAAGCCTACAGTCTAACACAATTACAAAACCACCCTAATGGAGTCCTAAATTTTAAAACATTCACTCTATTTTAATAACAAGAAAGCAAACTCTAGTCTAGTGCACACCAAAGCTTGTAGCACAAAGTTGGGGTTATAAATAATAAAATAACCAACTAAATTAAACATGTATTAGAAAACATATACTCAAGTCAATGTATATGGAATCCTAATAAATGTAGATAAAAATACAAATGCATTAGCTATCTACTCTTACAAAGGAAAAATAAATTTAGGAATACTTATCTTCAAAGACAAACTCGTTGAGCCTCAATATCTCCCTTGGCTAAGGTTATTCACAAGAAATTGTTTTGGTATGTAAGGATAACTAAGATAAATCATCTCTAGGCTATAAAACCTATCTAAGCATCCAAAAGACTTATTCACAAGACAAGATTTGAATCTCCAAAAAAAGTATGGAACCCTAAGCTTTATTCCTCAAGTATAATGGCTAATAGGTAGATGTTTGCTCTCACTTATTCACTAATAATTCTTTTCTTATGAAACAATGGGAAATTAGCTTGTATATATAAGTGTATCTTTCCCTAAATCCTTCTGGGAACATTGGTTGTATAGGGTCAACCCAATCTACCCAATGTGTTTTTGGGGACAATTTACTAGGTTTGTACTAGGTCAGCCGAAAGGATAACAAACTAAGAAAGCAAATAATACCCATAATATTTACTAGGTCGACCCAGTTGACCCAACAGAAATGATAGTAAAAAATTATGTTAAGGAAAGAAAAGGAGAAAAGGAAGTAGGAAAAAACTGGAGGAGGTAGGACTGAGAAGAACAAGTTTAGGGTAAATGGTAAGTGGAAAAAAGGAAAATAATCTTATGAAGCACCTATGGTATACCCACCCCTTTCCCACTACACCCATTAAGGCATGCACTTAGAGGGATTGAGACTCGACAAGTTACTGCAACATAAAAAGTGTCAGTAATCAATAAAAGTTTGAAAATATTGTGTATATAGAAATATTCATAGAGTGAGTCATATAGATGATTTTATACCCATGTGCATGCATAAAATATTAATTCAATATAATGTAATGCAAAATTATGTTGTACATTAGTAACCCATTACTTGATATTTTACATAGATAGCCATTTGAGCATCTTCCAACCATCATGTGAACAAGTGCTATGGGTACTAATAATGGAACAAAAATGTTTGGTTTTTTAATTTTAGTCTAATAATGGAACAAAAATTTATGATTCTAGGTTTGTCTTTTCTTTCATTCTAGTGCATTCAGATCTAGGTCATGGACTATCGCTCCTTGTGAAATGAAAAAACCCTAGTTTTCCATCTTTATAGTGACCTTGGGAGAAATGGGCTAGTGGGCACCTAGTTTTGAGCTTTCCCAAATAACCCATTATTAATGGGTTCTACCTACATATCCAATAATCTCAAGAGGGCATAAAATGCATGTAGTTATACCTTATGTTGTGTCTTGTGTGTGAATCATACATTATTTACAAAGTAAGTACAATAGTAACCCAACTTGTCACTTGGCAAATCATGCTCTTAGACTACTCTTTTAGTAATTCATACTTTTATATGTGTTGTACATATAAATCTTATGTAAATAGGGAAGTTTTAATCAATTAAAATTTTGATAGAGTGATTTTAATAAGTTACCTTTGGTCTCTTTGATCTTTTCTAGGTATTTTTTAGGTAAGGAATTAATGAGGGTTGATATTGTATTTATATCAATCCCTTTGGATTAATAACTCAAATTAAAGAACTTAGGAAAACCATTAGTATACATTTCAATTACAAATTAGATGAATTTAGGGCAATGGACACTTGCATTCAGATAGTACAGTAACATCGATGCTACTATTTATCCTAGATGTTAGTGTCCAAAGAATAAGAAAGAAGGTATAGGTTTTGAACTTGTAAATATGGAATATAAGTATAGTTTAATAATTTTGGGTTAGATAGAATACTTGGGTTATCAACATAAGACTAGTCATACTAAGAGATATGGGCCAAGGGGCATAAATATAGAGTAGATGTGAGACTTGTGGAAGTAGGAAAAGGTAAAAAATTGAGAGGAATAATTAAAGTCTAAGTTTTCCAAGTGTATAAGACTAAAGTGTTATATAATTATAAAATATCATCTATATTACCCCCCTTTAATCTAGTAATAAAATTACTAGTTTAAATGAAAATAATGTGTACTTAGGTGTATATGTATACCTTGTCTTTGAGTGTGCCCAATTTGAGTGCTTTACTGGTCAGTAACCTACAACCAAGAGCATGTTATAGTATAAAATAAATGCATATAATTTGGGTTAAAATTACTTGAAATAGATTCAAATTGAAATATCAAGGTTTATGTGTACACCTATGTGTCAATATAACCACCTTACCTATTGGAAAGTTGTTTTTAAAATGATGTATCATTGTAAGGATCCAAAACTAAGACTAGGATAAATATAGATAAATATTTAAAGTGAATATATCTGTGTGTGTGTGTGTGTGTGTGTGTGTGTGTGTGTGTGTGTGTGTGTGTGTGTGTGTGTGTGTGTGTGTGTGTGTGTGTGTGTGTGTGTCTATATATATATATATATATATAATGAGGTTTTAAGTATCATTGGGTTAAACAGTTGATCTACTCTTAACTTTTAGGTGATAACTCAGTTTTGATCCAAAGATGGTGGCATAGGCCTTCCAATCTCTCTCTCTCTCTCTCTCTCTCTCTCTCTCTCTCTCTCTCTCTATATATATATATATATATATATATATATATATATATATATATATAGAGAGAGAGAGAGAGAGAGAGAGAGGTTGGAAGGCCTATGCCACCAACTTTGGATCAAAACTTAGTTATCACCTAAAAGTTAAGAGTAGATCAACTGTTTAACCCAATGATACTTAAAACCTCATGCCCCCACTATATGTGGATAAATATGAAAACTAAAATAAGTGCCAATGTGGAGAACATGTTACCAAAACATGGCCCCATTGTAATATGATGATGTTAAATACTAAATAATTGTGGAGAACAAACTTCCTAACCATGCCCCCACTAAATCTAAAATTATTAATGTGTAGAATCCATGCCTCTATGACATGAACCCATTTATATGTTCCCCCTTTGAGGTGAGGGAAGAATTAAATTAGTATTTACCTCTCCTTAAAAGGATAAGACAACAATATAATCTATGAATGAAACCATGTAGCATATATAAGGATTATGTCTAGGTAGATATAACATTGAAACATATAAAACCAATATTATCACATCAAGGACTAAAAGAGTAACATGAAATTATATTATCATTAGGATCAT
This sequence comes from Torreya grandis, assembly GCA_037957365.1. Taxonomy (NCBI): domain Eukaryota; kingdom Viridiplantae; phylum Streptophyta; class Pinopsida; order Cupressales; family Taxaceae; genus Torreya; species Torreya grandis. Next base: position 509,845 of record JARHVA010003790.1, read on the forward strand.
GTATGTACCATTATTAAAGGGTACGTTCAAGACCAATGTTTTTTTTTTTTTTTTTAAATGGCTTCTAAATAAATGGTTTGACAATTTTAGTATCTATGTATGAAAAACCAACTGCACCATAAGTTTGAGATTTTTTTTAAAAAATGGACATTTCTTGTATTTTTTCATCATTGGAAACTTTTGGGATATAAAATAGAAAAACATTGCACATCTTCTCTTTCTCATTATAAAAATATGTATTTGTGTCATTCTGTAACATTACTATTTAGAATTATTCTTTCAAAATTTATTGCTTTGGTTCATTCTTTGGAATATTTGGTATGCCTTTTGGAGAATTTAAAACATTGGAAACTGACACATGATGTGAAGGATTATACACATTTAATGATGTATCAATTTTTGGGAAATAAACCAGAAGCACACAATTGATTACCAAACCAAGCAACTTAATATGCGGAAATTAAGTTGATTCACCAAGTAACTAGAATTTAGAATAACACATGATATGAGAGACAATACATAACTTGTATTAACACTTTATACAGAAAAGAATACAATAAAGAAGATGCCACTTCTTCTCCACCACCTCTTCAGAGGCTTACCACACCTCAAGTGAATAGTAATTCTTCTCCCCAAAGCTCTCCCTCTCAGGTCCCAACACCCAACTCAAAATACAGAGTTGGTGTTCACCTCTGTGCTCCACGCACACCACAAGTGCTCCACGCACTCCAAAAGTACTCCACCTACTCCACAAGTACTCCACGTACTCCACAAGTACTCAAGGTACTTCAAGTAGATCTCCCATGAACCTGTAACAACCTACAATTCAACAGACCATACTTATGGAAGGAACTCCCTTGCCTTCCTCTTAGCTCTATCCGAGTACACACCTGTACTCCAAGTAGATCCTGCCTGATACTGCTCCCTGTTGTGTTGCTATCCTATATGATCCTGCACATTTGCAAATCAACCCGGTTTTGCACACCTGTGAACCTTGACCTTGCACACACATACACCTGCAGATCAATGATCTTACTTACCATGTAGATCTCCTATATAGGCCATGCACCTGTGACCAAGATCTTACACACCTGAAGAATCTTGCTGACTCTCCAAAACCAGCACCCACCTTGGTACTGCTATGGAACTAGGAGGAACACCCTTGCTCACCTCACACACAGAAGGAACAAACTTTTCTCAACTCAAACTAGAACACTTTTCCAATACAACCATGAGTCTATTATATAGATCTCATCCAAACAATAATTAGACATCTAATTACAATAATTAGATCCGCAGCTCTCAGTCTAAAAATAGATCTAAACATGCAAACACTTGGTTCGTTAGCTAACTTCCCGTAATAATCTCGCAGTCAAACCACACAGGCGACCGACGTCGGTCCCTGTCTGCCTAGGGGTCACCGACGCCGGCCGATCCATGACCGACGTCGGTTGCATCTTGTCTCCTACCTGCCGACGTCGGTTGGCCAGACCAATGCCAAAGACTGTGACACTCAGCAACTCACCCTATAACCTCCTCCATGTCTACATCAGTGAAGCTTTTAGCTCCATAACCTAAAAATCTCCCACTTAGAGATAAACAGTTGCACTGTACCTATACCTGTACCCCATCTAATCTATTTCCTGGTTTGTATCCCTCTGCAAGATCAATCTTGAAGACAGCCCACCACACAACCTATGATGTACCTCCTGTCATCTGAGTACCCTGCCACATCTGAACCTACAAATCCATGTAGTGAAGTCCTAACCCTGCATAGGATGAATCCCTGATGCTGGTCCCTCTCAAATACCTGAGAACCCACTTCCCCGAATTCACTCCTAACTCTCTGACAGCTCCCACTGCATGGGAATACTCAGGTCTATACCAGACCTCATGTGATTTCGGACACTGTACCTATCCAGCCCTTAGTGTGCTCCGGCTCTGCATCCTGAACCTCGCCAACACCTGATTCACATCAGCTCCCACTCGAGACAAAATCAACCTGTGATCTCCATGTCTCCCATGTCAAAGAATTTTGCTGCTCCAAACTCCTCCTGACATGCCACTAAACTAATCTTACCCTTAGCTCAGCAAACCCTGTATGTACAATCCTGCTAGCAAAACATACCATCCACATACAACAACAGAATGATGTCATGACTCATCATCCACCTAGTAAGACAAACCACAGTAGTTATCCTGACATTGACTGAAGCCATGCTTCATCCTCCACCTGTCAAAACCTGTACCACTGTCCTGCAGCTCCTCAAGACCATATACCTGGTCTTCCATCTCGCGTATCCATTCTCTCTATTCTTCTACTAAGGTATCCATTCATCTCTATGCTTTCATACCTACTGGAAACCCTACCAAAAACCCCTGTTTGGTTCTCCTCCAAGGAATCACATCCTCATCCATGCCAAGCTCACACCTGTTTCCTGGATCCTTCCTGCTATACAATCAGCAATGAGTATAAAGAAGAGGAACAATGAATTTGAGGGCCTACTTACGTCTTCAATCCTTTGTATGGGTGTTTGAGACTCCTTGACAGCGTGCTATCCACCTAAAATCCGTTACAGTGACCGACCTCGGTCACTCCACAGTCTGCATCCGATCGACGTTGGTTCCCATGCGTCTGTCCCTGACTACCGACCCTGCGGTGTCCCTACTACCGACGTCAGTCCTCTGACCGACATCAGTCTTACCCTAGCCGACATCGCTGGCATTGGTATGCACATGACTGACATCGACATCTGTCTGTTCGATGCCGGTTCCTCTTAATCGACGTTGGTACCTGTGTTTGCCTATGAGTGATGAATTTTTACCCGCGAGCTCCTTTGAATCAAAACCCATGTCCAAACTGCTCTACTCAGAAGTATCCAGCACCATCTGCTGGTTTCTGTCTGCCATCTCCTCCAAGTACACCAAGGCTTTCCAGTTCTTAAGCCTGTCAAATATATCTGTCTTCCACTTAAGAACATGCATCTCCTTCCTGCTCATGTGACCAAGCCTACGAAGCCACGTCTCTGCAACAAAATAAGAATCAGTAATATAAACAAGTAGATAAAGAATACCTATTTTCTTACCACCAGCTAATTCAAGTGCATCCGTTGTGAGAGTTCTTGTGCATCTCTCATCACCCAATCTATCTGAAGAAATTAGCCATATCTCCAAACCTGGGACCTGCATGACCTTCATCAACACCTGTGTGTTGGCTGCCTGCAATTTTAGCTTCACTTCCCCTTTACCAATTCTTTGGCAAGGCTCACCAGCTCCTCTACCTGGGGCTACATAGAAAGAGGCAACCGAATCTTTTATCCAAGATTCAACTTTATCCAAGAAACCTCCCAGAGCATCCTGTGCCACATAACCTGCAACATCTGCTTCTTCAGTTTCTTCATGCTGATCTGCTACCAACCAACAATAATCTTTTACCTGCTCTTTCTTTCCATAGGACCGTGAGTGACCATCTATGCTTTTCAACTCCTCCATTCTTAGCTTACTTTGATCTGCCGTTGCTCTACTCCCACTCGATTAGAAACCCCTGAGAGTGACCTGTAACCAAACACAAAACCTGCTTCCTGCAACCTTAGCTCTGATACCATGTGTTGGGAAATAAACCAGAAGCACACAATTGATTACCAAACCAAGCAACTTAATATGCGGAAATTAAGTTGATTCACCAAGTAACTAGAATTCAGAATAACACATGATATGAGAGATAATACATAACTTGTATTAACACTTTATATAGAAAAGAATACAATAAAGAAGATGCCACTTCTTCTCCACCACCTCTTCAGAGGCTCGCCACACCTCAAGTGAATAGTAATTCTTCTCCCCAAATCTCTCCCTCTCAGGTCCCAACACCCAACTCAAAATACAGAGTTGGTGTTCACCTCTGTGCTCCACGCACACCACAAGTGCTCCACGCACTCCACAAGTACTCCACGTAATCCACAAGTACTCCACGTACTCCACAAGTACTCAAGGTACTTCAAGTAGATCTCCCATGAACTTGTAACAACCTGTAATTCAACAGACCATACTTATGGAAGGAACTCCCTTGCCTTCCTCTTAGCTCTATCCGAGTACACACCTGTACTCCAAGTAGATCCTGCCTGATACTGCTCCCTGTTGTGTTGCTGTCCTATATGATCCTGCACACCTGCAAATCAACCCAGTTCTGCACACCTGTGAACCTTGACCTTGCACACACATACACCTATAGATCAATGATCTTACTTACCATGTAGATCTCTTATATAGGCCATGCACCTGTGACCAAGATCCTACACACCTGAAGAATCCTGTTGACTCTCCAAAACCAGCACCCACCTTGGTACTGCTGTGGAACTAGGAGGAACACCCTTGCTCACCTCACACACAGAAGGAACAAACTTTTCTCAACTCAAACTAGAACACTTTTCCAATACAACCATGATTCTATTATATAGATCTCATCCAAACAATAATTAGACATCTAATTACAATAATTAGATCCGCAGCTCTCAGTCTAAAAATAGATCTAAACATGCAAACACTTGGTTTGTTAGCTAACTGCCCATAATAAGCTCACAGTCGAACCACACAGACGACCGATGTCAGTCCCTGTCTGCCTGGGGGTCACCGACGCCAGCCGATCCATGACCGACGTCGATTGCATCTTGTCTCCTACCTGCCGATGTCGATTGGCCAGACCAATGCCAAAGACTGTGACACTCAGCAACTCACCCTGTAACCTCCTCCATGTCTGCATCAGTGAAGCTTTTAGCTCCACAACCTAACATCAATTATATCTTGAGGTATATTTGGTAAAGGTTTTTCCTTTTATTTTGGAAGATATTTTGGTACTAATTTTTATTCATTTAGCATTTTTTATTTAGGAGAAGTTATATTTTGTATCTTTTCTTTCAATTAAAAACAACAATCAGAATGTTGACCATGCATTCTATGATATGCATAATAATATTTGGATTTTCATATAAGATGCATAGGAGGTAATTTTATCACATTATTTTTGAGCATGTCCCTTGGAATCTCACTTGACCTCTTGGTGCGATTTTGTTCACTTGTAAAATCATTGTTATTAGGTGACTTTGGTTTTGGCTTCCAATATTGATTTTTATTAGGCACATAATTAGTATGCAAAGATGCAAACACATGGTTCACACTAGCATAATGTGGATTCTTTGTATATGAAATATTATTTTTTAATTAATTGATCTTTGAATTTATAGACTAATTTTTCTTTCGTAACTCATGCATTATCTTGGCATGGTACTAATTTATTCCTTTAGGGTTTCAAGCACAAACCTTAGGTATTTAATATTGATTATCTTCATTTGAAATTATAGGGTTTTCTAACTTATCCCTTGGATAAGTGATAACCTACACCTAGTTAGAGAGATGAGAGCTATCAATATTATTAGGGTTAGGAGGAAGAAGGATCTTCTTTGTATCCATTTGAAATGTTTTGAAAATAGATATGAGGATCAGATAAGAAAGGCATAAAAATTCTAAAGAGAAATCAACCATTATAGTAAGTATATATAAATTTAAGCCTATTGGTTGATATTTTTGAAAATATGAGAATTTTTTTTGTATAAATAGGAAATGACACAAACACATAAAAAGAGGGAAACAAAAATACATATATGGCCTACAAATCTAAAGTTACTAAAAATAATAAACTTATAAATTTGGAAAATCCATACTATATTTTGGAAAAAAAATAGGTGTTTGACTATATCAACATAATAATGAAAAACCTTTGATTAATTTGAAATTTATTTATTATTAATCATATATTGGCAAAACAATGTGGAATGCTTCATAGGAAAAAACCTTAGAATATTCCAATTAAATAATTAAAATTTTATATAAATTAGGAAAAAATTTCAATTATATGAGATACTTTTTTTAATAAAATATTATTTTTTATGAAACCCATAAATTAATTTCAACATAAGTACACCATTCGCCTTGTATGCCAATATTTACTACAAATAGTAAATTGAAAAAACCATACCAAACTTTAGTAAAAAAAAGAGGTTTTTTAATAAAATAATATAAGTATAAATACCAATGAATAATTTTTAAATGCACCTATTTGGAGACCAAAATGTACCAATCAATGAATAATCCACTTGCAAGTATAAACAAACAAAGCCCTTATGACTAGAGGAGGGTAAAACCCTAGGGTAAAGTTTCAAATCTAAAAATTCATCACAAAAAAATACAACCCTATGAAGATTGGAAGACCTAGATCATGTAAAAATTTCATTCACATGGATTGGGTCCACCAAATATTTAACCCTAAAATGATCTAGATTGGATTTATCTAGATCTTAAATGGGTATATATAAATGAAATGGCATAAGGGTGATAGATATATAATAGACCAATTAGATGAAAAACAAAAATATAATTATATATTAAATTTATTATGCTAAGATAGCATAAATATGAAAATTATAACTATGATAGATATAGAAATGACAAAGAAGTGATGTACTTAGCTTGTTTTGATGCTAATGTAGTTAGATCTAGAACAACTGGAAAGTAGGCTAGAAAGATATTCTTGAAAAATCATCATATTGTAATGAAATTACTTAGATATTAAAAGAGAATGATTTTATATTGCATAGAAAAATAAAATATGAGAGATTACACAGTGATAATTGACAATAGAAAAAAATATTGGATAATATAACAAAGCCACTTTGAGGGAGTAACCTTCACAACAATACACTAATAACAAAATACTTAACATGATGATTAAATACTAACCACTACCTCCTATATATAGTATACTTAGCCAAGGTTATTCTAGAGGCCAACCTATCTAATAACATAGAGAAATGTAACAAGTAAATAAAAGAAGTATGTAAGCCACAAGTCAGCCACACATATCCCTAGAAACACCAATGATTAAGGGCATAACAAGCCCTTCCCCTTCAAAACAATGTTATCCTCAACATTGTGGCAACTCTGGATATTGTTGCACAAATTCTTCATCCTCTCAAGTAGAATATTCACATGGTAGATTCTTCCATTTGATCAAGTATTCTGTAATTATTCTAGAATGTAGTTGCTTGGTGCACCTTTGAATGATCACCTCAAGATCAAGAACAACTCTACCTTCCTCATCCAATTTTGGTAATTTTGTTTGAATGGTAACTCTATGTCCAATTAATTTATTTAGGAATGATACATAAAATATTGGATGTATGCAAGTGGATGAAGAAAAATCTAACTTGTAGGCCACACTACCAATTTTTTGCAAGATCTGATAAGGCCCATAATACTTAGGGGATAACTTATTATCCTTTTTTTGTTGCTTCAACGACATTAGTTTATATGGCTATAAGTGAATAAAGACCCAATAACCAGTGTCAAAATGCCTCTCACTTCTATGTTGATCTACTTGTTGCTTCATGCAATTCTCGGCCATAGCTAAATTTTCACACAAACTTGCAAGGACCTCCTATTGATGGTGAATATGTTCTTCAACTACATGAACCTTAGGATGGACCTTCAAGGTTGAAGTGATGGATGGAGGGGGGTATCTATTTAGTGCCACAAAAGGAGATATTTTGTAATAACTATGAATAGAAGTGTTATACCACCATTCAACAAGTGGCAACGAATGAAGCCATTTATCATGTTTCTCAGAAACAAAACAATAGAGATATCCTTCTAGACATTTGTTGATTGCCTCAATTTTTCCATTAGATTGAGGATGATAAGATGAAATATGAGCCAATTGGGTTCCTAAACATGTAAATAACTTAGTCCAAAAATTACTAGTAAAAATGGGATCTCTATCAATGACAATGATCTTAGGGGTCCCATGTAATTTTTGAGCTATGTTGAGAAAAGCAGAAGCTACTGTATTAGAAAAAATGGTTGGGATAATGGAAAAAAATGAGCATAATTACTAAGATGATCTACAACAACCATGATAACATTTTGACCATCAAATCTTGGTAACCCTGTAATGAAATCTATATATACCTCTTCCCAATGCTAACTAGCGATAGATAAAGGCTATAAAAGACCTAGAGTTTTTATGGTTTTGCCTTTGTTTTTTTGACAGATCATACATTCAATGACATATTTGTAGACATCCCCCTTGATACCTTCCCTAAAAAAATTTTCTTTATTCTGTGATAGGTTTTCACAAATCTTGAATGACCCCCAATTGGAGTTGCATAAAGTTCTTGAACAATTTTTTGTTTAAGAAGAGAATTCTTACATAGGTACAATCTATTTTTATACCATAATGCATTACCTTTCCATGTGAATTTTTCAAATCCACCTAAACCTTGTTGAAAATTGTGAATCAAATCATGAGCAGTACTATCATGTTCCCATTCTGATCATGCTTCCTCTAGCTAATCTACCTGTAAAATCATTATGGCACATAGCAATGCCTCAACTAATTCATATTTTCTAGATAGTGCATCTACCACCACATTGTCCTTGCCTTTTTTGTAGACTATTTCAAAATCATAGCCTAACATCTTAGTTACCCATTTCTATTGTTCTTCAGATGACAACCTTTGTTCTAGAAAATATTTAAGACTATCATGATCAATTTTTACCTGAAAGTGATGACCCATCAAATAAGGTCTCCATTATTTGAATGCATGAAAAATGGCCATCATTAACTTCTCATAGATGGGCTTGTGATAATTTTTACCCTTGAGTTGATGACTTTTAAATTCTATTGGTTTACCTTCTTGTATGAGTACAACACCCATACCATACCTAGATACATCACATTCAACCACAAAAGTCTTATAAAAATCTAGGGTGGCCAATAATGGAGTAGTTCACATAGCCAATTTCAATTATTCAACTATTAGGGTAGCCACATCAGTCCACTAAAAGGAGTCTTTTTTTAACAAAGAGGTAAGTGGGGCTGTAATACTACCATAATTTTTGGTAAATCTATGATAGTAACTAGTAAGCCCCAAAAATCCCTGCAGTTACTTGAGTGTCTCAAGAATTGGCCAGTCCACCATAGCTTAGATTTATTAGATTTCTTTAGGATCTACTTTCACTCCTTCATAAGACACAAAATGACCCAAATATTCAACCTCACCAGCCCCAAAATTACATTTGGAAGGTTATGCATATAATTGATTTTGCTCCAAAATGGAGAGTACCTGTTTCACATGTTTCAAATGGTCTACCTAATTTTTATTATAAATGAGGATATCATAAAAGAATACCAAAACAAATTTCCTCAAAAATGGCTTAAAAATAGTATTCATCAAACTCTAAAAAGTAGATGGTGCATTTGTTAGGCCAAAAGGCATAACCAAAAACTCATAACGGCCCTCATGAGTCTTGAATGCGGTATGTCTTCATCATGGATCCTGATTTGATGATACCCAAAATATAGATCTAACTTGGTAAAATAAGGATCACCATTCAATTCATCTAGCGAATCATCGATGATAGGAATTAGAAATTTATCTTTGATAGTGTATTTGTTGAGTTCTTTGTAGTCAGGGCACATCTTCCAAGTGTCATCATTCTTTCTCACCATGACAACTGATGAAGAGTATTCATTTTGGCTATGGAAAATAATTCTTGCATCCAACATATCTTATACCATCTTTTCAATTTCAATTTTTTGGGCATAAGGATACATGTATGGCCTGATGTTGGGTGGTGTACTACCAAGAATAAGTGTGATAGCATGATCATGTGTGTGGCTAGGTGGAAGTACTTTTGGCATGTCTCCAAAAATAACATAATGATCCTTAATTATTTATTATAGATCAAGATATGGAGATGGATAAGTTGGTTGTACTTCCATAGAAAACAAGCAAGCTACAAATCCTTCAGCACCCTTATAGAGAATCTTTGTCATTTGATGGGAGCTAACAAGTTGGGGAGATTCAACCTTTAATCCTCTTAGCTCAAATGTCCTTTCTTCAGAATGAAAATGCATGAATAATTCTTGAAAAATCATCTTAATAGTGCCCAAAGTGGTGAGCCACTAGACTCACAAAATAATATCAACTCCACCTATCAGACGAACAAACATATGAGAATCCAATAAGTAGTCTCCCATGGACAATTTAATACTATGACATTTTCTTGAATAGTTGATAGTACCACCATCTACAATCATAACCTAAAATTTTAGAGTTGGATAAATGAAATAGTTCAAATGAGTAGCCAACTTAATGTGGATAAAGTTGTGTGTCCTCCCAGAATCAATCAAAATAGTGACCTTCTATTTCTTAAATAAACCCATCACCTTAAGAGTTTAGGGAGTACTAATAGTTGATAGGGCATGACATGAAATAGTAGGCTGAGAGCCTTCAGATTCCTCCTCAGGAACTTTTGCATCTGCATCATGTAATTTTACATCGTATTCATCATCATTAGCACCTTCAATGTAAAATAGCTTCTTTTTAGCATAATGATGGTCTTTGCTCCATTTTTTTTTCACAACCATAACACAACACTTTGGCTCGCTTCCCCTTAATTTGTCATTATGTTAATCTGGTGGGTTGTGGAAATGATGGTGTTGGAAAGTTGCAATCATGACTAGTAGGGAAAGTTTTCCTTTTGACCATCTCTTTTTCTTCTATCATGTGTGTCTTAGGGAGCTTTTGATATAGATGTTGGGTTAAACATTCAAACCTTGTATTGGATACTATCTTTGATGCCACCCAAAAATAGATCCATCAAATTTCTCTCAGTGATATTTTCTACTCATAAAGAGAGATTCTAAAATTGATGAATATAGTCCTTCACAATTCATGTTTATCGTAGCTTGGTTAATTGGCTGAAATAGTTCTCAAAGATATTATTCTAATAATAAGTTGTCAACTCCTCAATAAAAATAATCCATTTAATAAGAGCACCATTATTTTTCTTTTGAGTAGATAACTAGTGATACCAAATGAATTGCTCAGGTTTCATATATAGGGATGCCACCATCACCCTCTAAGAACTAGGGGTTTGATGCAGCTCAAATAAATTCTTAATTTGGGTAATCCAAGTGAGAGGATCCTTACCATAAAACTTATGCATGTCCACTTTTGGAAACATTGATTTCATACTAGCATGGAATTTGTTGAAAAGAGGATTTAAATGCTAAAGTGGAGGGTTGTTAGGCTAAAACTGAGATGTGAGGGCATCCAATTGCATAGTGATATGATACAATTCACTATGAACCCCATTAATCTCTATGTGAATCCATGAAACATCATCTTAGATTATGATAAATTCTTCATGCCTCACCAATTTTTTATGTCCTCTTAAACTTGAGAAATCACCAGATCTGGAGTTCTAGATTTCATGTCATCGATAGGAGTCTTTGGATTTTTTGGTGCCCCTTTTCTTCCCTAAGTTAAAGGACATACCATAAACAAACCCTTGGAGGGTTTTGACCCCAAAAAATAAGTGTACCAACAAATGGTACCATTGTGATCACCTTGTCAAGATGAATCTAATGATTACCTTTACACACTAGAGTAAAATTTTTGATACCAAAAAAGCGTACTGATAGAATTTACCATTATGATCATCTCACTGAGATGAATCTAATGACTACAAGTGTGCAAGGGGAAAACAAATTCTACAATTTTTTTTTAAATATTTTTTTCAATAAAACATTTTGAGCAATACTGTGTTGACAGAAAAAATTAATTCTTCCCAGATTACAAGTTATGTTTTTTTTCTTTCACCACTCCCAAAAGCCATGCCTTGATAGATCTAAAAAAAATGCCATAGGAAACTTTCCCAAATAAAAGCTTTGATACCACTTGTAATTAAATTACTTAGATATTCAAATAGAATGATTTTATATTACGTAGAATAAGAAAATATGAGAGATTACATAATGATAATTGACAACAGAACAAAATATTGGATATTATAGCAAAGCCACTTTGAGGGGGAAACCTCCACAACAATGCACTAATAACAAAATACTTAACATGATGATTAAATACTAACCACTACCTCCTATATATAGTCTACTTAGCCAAGGTTATTCCATAAGTTGATCTATCTAAGAACATATAGAAATGTAACAAGTAAATAAAAGATGTATGTAATCCATAAGTTGGCCACACATATTTTGTTTTTTATTCTTCTAGCTCTATAGATAGTAACAATATCTTAGGATGGTTATATTGATATTATTGTCTAGGTTCAACACTAGTGTCATGTATGGAATATTTTTAAAAATAGGATGTTACCATCTATATGCTTTTAGGTTTGTCTTCACCTTCACTCTAGTGCATTCATATCTAGGTCATGTACAATCACTCTTTGTGAAATGGTAAAACCCTAGTTTTCATCTTCATAGTGATAATTGGGGGAAATGGGTTAGTGGGAACATGGTTTCAAGTTTTTACAAAGACCCCAGTATCAGTGGGTATTGCCTATATAACCAACACTCTGAAGAGGGCCTCAGATGTATGTAGTTATCCCCTATGTTTTGGCTTGTGTTTAAATCATATAATATTTGTACAAAAAGTATGATTGTGACCTAGCTTGTAACTTGTCAAATAGGGATCATGGGATGCTCCTTTATTGCTTTAGACTTGTATATGTGTTTTACATATGAATGGTATTAAAATATGGAAGCTTTGATGAATTAAATGTATGATAGAGTACTTTTGATAAGCTACCTTCAAGATTTTTGCTCTGTTCTAGGTATTTATAGGTGAGGAATGAATGAGGGTTGATCTTATATTTATATCACTCATTTTGGATTAATCACTCATATTAAATCACTCAGGCTAACCATTAGGATATGTTTCATTTTAAAATTGGATGAATTTAGGGAACTAGATACACCTGTGTATTGGTGTAACTATCTTACCTTTTGGAAATTTGATTTGAAAGATATATCATTATGAATCACTAAAACTAATATTAAGACAAATATACATATGGAAAGTGCATATACCTAAATAGATAAAGAGATATATTGGAAGTCACATGACCCTAACCTTGAAAAAAATATGAGTTTCCACCTAACAATTGAGATTAACTCAATTGTGTAACCTAATAATACTTATAACCTAGTGAGTGTGAGTGAACCGAGTCAATGCACAATATAAATTTGGTGATGTTGGATGATATAATTAGGTACAAATTATAAACTTGGAAATATTGAGTGATTTAATCATCTCAACCATACCAAAAATAAAACCAACTACTATGGTAGATTGGCTTAATATAGTCTTTAAAAGTCCAACCTAGTGGTTGATGACAGTCCTTGAAAGTGTTTGGAATATGAAACAAATTTGATTTTATAATATTAGGTTCACATTACATATCATATGTACCTTAGATATGTCTACATATAAAAATGGTGTATACCAATGGTATTGTTATCACTTTGAGTTGCACCCTTGAAGAAGATTATTTCTAGGCTTCTTCACCCAATTGACACAATGGGTTCTCTCTAAGCTTGTGAGTGACCTATAACTAGAGAGAACCTATAGATAGGGTTGGATCCCTTAATAAAACAACTAAAACTAACATTATCCTAATCAATTGGAAATTAAAATGAGAGAGATACGTGAAATTAAAATGGGTGATACACCAAAATCTTGACCTCCACTTACCTATGTACTTTTGAAGTGAATAAAGACTAATCAAACCAGATAATTCCAAATTCAGGCTTTCCTTAAATCAGTGTTTCAACATGGAGGTGTTTGGTGATGCATGAATTAGGATGGAGATCCAAGAGGTGAAAATTGACACTAATGGTATATACCACATCTAATTCCCTACACAACTAGCTACAATACTTCATTTAACCTATAAAGAGTCAACCTAATTGAAAAAAGGTAAGGGTGAGAGGAAAAAAGAGGTATTTATAGAAATACCACTATCAATCATGCATTATCACAAGAATACACTAAAAACAAGCTTGAAGAAGGCTAAAACCAACTTATTTTTCATCCGAAAAGGTAAGAATAAGTGTTAACTTGAGTATGGATTCACCATACTCTGATTTAAGACCCTTAAAATTTCATTTTTAAGGTCAAATATATATAATAAATGATAGAGAGAGAATGAAAACATAGGAAATAGCTCATGAACAATGTATATCTATCATAAGACTAGTTACATTCAAGAAACTCCAGTAACTATCATGTCATATCTTCTTCAACATGTCTTATTCTTTTTAGATGATGATCTCATGAGGTGGCATAGGAGTTATTACTTGAATTTTATGATTCACTTTTCCTCATTGAAACTACCCTTTCCTTTTTGATTGAGAAGTGAAAGTTACCTTCTTGGTCTCTAAATTCATTTCGTCTCATTGACACCTTTCTCTCACACTTAAGCACTCTCAAGTCTAGTTTTATAGGTTTGAATTAGGTTCCTTAGGATCTATAATGGTAGGTTCAACTATTATATGGTCTCATAGGGTAACACTTGGTATAATAAATCTCTAATACTCCTTTAGGCTTATTAGGACTTCTCTTTAGGATTTATACAAATGAAAAACAAGTTATACAAGCCATACCTTTCCTTAGTGCCTTCAAGTGGATGGTGTAGAGTTGAATAATTCTATGAACAAGCTTTAAATTTGACCAATGACTATTACCATCGTTGAGGACTTTCAACAACATGAGAATAATAAATTTCCTATGTGTAAGCCTTTCAAATCTACATGAAACTATTGCAATAGACTCACTTATGACATTAAGAGGCCTCTAATAATGTTATTATCTATCTACAGGGGTGTTATAAAGGTTTTCATGCCTCAAATGAACTTAAGAAGGACTCAAAACATCAATCACCTCATGAAAGCAAGGGACAACCTTCATCTTGGTCTAGTTTAGCACTTGAAACATATCACATCATATAAAGATCCCTTGAATTATTGTTTGAAGATTGTTAGATATCTTCTCAGGCCTAGGAGTTCTTTTCCACTGATCAATAAGATCAAACACACTTAGACACCTATAAATAGGCCTAAAAAGGTAGTTTTAAGGCCATTTTCATGCATTCATTTTGTTTACACGTGCTAATTAAGGAATAAAACAAGTGCCTATAAGATTTACAAACATCATCAAAGTGCTTCCAAGGAATTTGAAGTGCATTAGAGACCATTAAACAAGAAATATAAAACAATAGGTTCCATTTGGGGTTTTAGTAGGGTTTAGAGGTGTTTTTCTCCTTAACAATCATTCACAAAGGATTTCCCCCTAATTGAATATAAAATGACAATAACATAGAGGGAATATACCCTATCAAACCATCCTAAAGCCATTTAATTCTATGCATCTACTCCACAAGCTTTCCACAGGTGAAATTTCATCCCATATCATGGGAGAACTACATTTGGCCTAAATTTCACATTAGACCTTGTGTTCATGGGACTACGTAGGCAACATCCAATTGCCTAGTGTAGTTGGAGTCAGCTTAACCAATTTTAGTGATTAATGTTTTTCACCATTTTCTTGGATCATTCCTTCATCTATGTTTTTCTCCACTAGCAATCTCACCATTTTTTGAGTTATTTATGCTCTCACCATTTTATGAGTATAGGCCTTTTACAATCTCATTATTTTATGAGTTTATTCTCATTCTTAGTATTAGAATTAGTAATAATTTTAAGCCTAAAACATACTCTCATGCTTGCATAATTTATTTGTGTTGACATTTTCATGATTGTGAATCTCATCCCTCTATTTTCATATGCACTTACCAATTTGTGAGACCATTCCCATATTTATATACAAGTCAATCATGTTTTCTATATCATCATTTTGTTGTATACCATATCCTGGGAGAACTAAATTTAGCCTAAATTTCATGTTGGACCTTTTTTTCATGGAACTATGTATGCAACATCCACTTTCCCAATACATCTAGAGTTAAGCTTGGCTACCCCTTCCTTTTGTTCTATTCCCCCCAATTTTGTTTTTGCCTTTGTCATTGTTCTGTATATCCTAAGAGAAACTTTATGTCTTTTATTCTCTTCATTTTATACCTAAGTCATTTATATCTATCTTAGGGGTTACCCTTTCTCCAAGATTAACACCTCTATTATGCATGCATGAAAAATTTGTATTTTATTTATAATAACATTGTGATTAACCATTATTTGTATTTTACCTTTGTATGTTTAGAATAGTTTGTTTAATTCCTTGCTTTAGATTATTATTTTTCTTTTGTTTGTGTTGTTGTATTGTTTTTAGCCATGTTTGTTTATTTTTATTGATGTTTTGTTGTTTGTATATTTTTATTTATGTTTTGTTGTTTGTTTATTTTTAGTTATTGGTGTTTTTCTGTTTATTTATTTTTGTTTGTTGGTGTTTTCTTGTTTGTTATTGTTTGTGTTTTTTAATTGTTTTATTTTATTTTTATTTTTTCCTTTTTTTATTTGCTTGTTGTAGGATTCTTACACTTTATTTATACTTGAGTCTTGATTACACATATCTTGTACTTAAGTTGTGAGTTAGTGTATGTTCCTACATTTAGTTTATTGTAGTATATTCACTTTAGATTTGATTATTCATATCTTACATCTAAGTGATTAGTAATTGAATTTAAAATGAGTTTTATATGCTTTAAATACACATTATTATTTTATAGTTGTCTATGATTATAATATATAATAACCCAAACTACATCAAAATTAGGCCAAAGAATATTTCAAACAATGAAGTGGGTAGTACTTCTCCTTGTTCACACCTATAAAAATTCTTGACCTACCCTAACACTACCTAAATGTAGAGTAATTAAATCATAAATAAATAGTAATCCCTTCTAGTTAGGATGTGCATCACCATAGTATTAGGTATCCCAAATTTATGTGCATCCTCTATGATGGCTTACTCTTACTTATTGAGTATAGATTTTGTACATAAGACCCTTTCCTAATTTACCCTAATAGGGTAAAGATGAATTATATCACTTCCATCTACCCTATTGGGGTACACCATTATGTGAATGATTATAAATACGTTTGGGCAAATCAATATTTTTTAATTTATCTACCCTACTAAGGCATTTTGATTTTTCTAATGATTATAACCACTTTTAGGAAAATCATTATTTTCATTTGCCCTATTGGGGAACCTCACTATGTCGATGATTATAACCACCTTTAGGAAAATAATTCTTTTTATTTGCCCTACTAGGGAACCTCATTATGCCAATGATTATAACCACCTTTAGGAAAATCATTCTTTTCATATACCCTATTAGGTCACCTCACTATACTGATGATTATAACCATCTTTATGAAAATAATTATTTTTATCTTCCATATTTCATTTTTCCACTGATTATAAATGCATATTAGGCAAATTAGTATTTCCACCCTTATTACCTATAGGTTTCATCATTTCCTTATTTTTGATGTAATATTCACCAACCTTATTTATTTCTCACTCTCTCAAGGGGGAATACATGGCTCATCCATTAATTTATAGGGAATTAAAAAAATGAAATAATGACTTTTTAATTATTTTAAATCAGGTTATTATGCTTGTACCTTTCAACAT
The DNA here is from genome assembly GCA_037957365.1 of Torreya grandis. Lineage (NCBI taxonomy): Eukaryota > Viridiplantae > Streptophyta > Pinopsida > Cupressales > Taxaceae > Torreya > Torreya grandis. Next base: position 527,364 of record JARHVA010003790.1, read on the forward strand.
TTCCCAAATAGGGGCAAACTGTAAACATCCCATTTTGGCCACAATTATGTTTCAATCAGAATTCAAATGGATTTCTACTAAATAGTGCAAATTAAGCATAAGAATTACTAAATGTCCTAATATCATCTACACATCAAACATTAGTGCTCAGAATAATGTTAAGGTATTCTTATTTTGGGTATTATCCTATACACAATAGTAACCTTTCATAGATTCATCTCTAGTCAACTTGTGACCTAATATAATGATAGTTTGGCATTTGGACTAGTTGTGACATGAGATTGTATCCTTGTGTAAGAATTCTTTAGGATCCTCCACTCCTAATTACAATATGGGAACAACCCTAGGCTATGGGTATCCTATGATAGAGTTAGACCTTTGAAGAAGGTTAACTTCCTCTTGATGGATCACTTAGAATAATGATAACACTAAGAAAAGGGTTTGAAAGGGGGAAAGGGATCCTAAGAAAGTTAACTAGGTGATGCACCCAATAAAAATGAGAAACTCCCATAAACTTTAACCCACACTAGATTAACACAAGATAATGTTATTTCACACAATCTCGTAATCTATTTAACTGCATAAGTGTTTCATGGACTAGGTTCATGCATAACACTAATCCAAACCTACAATAGCTTGAAAAAACCCTAAAGGAGGTCATAAAATAGTACAATATATGAGTAAGATTCTCCTTCATAATTTCATCATACACAACTCACTCAACATATATCCAAGGTAAGAGATAGGTAAATAAAGTCCTTTATTGCATCAAGAGGTAGTTCTTAAAAATTCTTTACAAGGTTTAGCCTAATCAAGATGAACATATTTTTCAATATCTCAAAAATTCACCTACTCTTCCATATCAAAGATTCATTGTGAGATTCTAGAATCTGAGAGAGATCATTTACAAATGGGAAATAATGGTTAACATAGAGATAGGGAAAGAAAGAGAGGAAGAGCATGCATCAAGAAATCAATCAATGATCTATCACCACCTTTATTAAAATCTTCACCACATTTTAACCCAAGCAAGACTAATCATTCATCAACAAATTATCTTTCATTTAATCCAATAGTCTTCAAGCTCTTCTCATTGGTTGAGAAATACACTAGAAGACAAAAAACTATTTTGAAGATGATGAGTCATGATTTTATCAAGAAAAGAAAATATTTAAAGTCTTTGAAAAAGAATTTAATGCTCTACCTTCACTCTCTAATCCCCAGAATGGATCCTTGAAATTTTATTCCACCTCCACTTGGTTTCGTTATAAGGACAAAATCCTCATATCCTTGGGCCTAACAAAGCCATGACTATATCTATTTTAAGTAGTTGTAATTGCTTGTTTGTCAAGGATATGACTATTTTGAAAGATAAGATACTCTTTCATATCTTTTTTATATCTTCCCCTACTCCAAACCTAAACATAGGTTTACTATATATTTAAAAACAATCCATTTTTTTTCATATAGTTATAATATCGATGAAGATTTATAATTTACATTACTTTATTTTAGACTATATTAGGTTTAAATAAACCTATCATTTCTCTAAACTTTAATGGTGATATAAATTTGGCATTAATAATATTGATTGTATGGATATGTCTAGTTAATGGTATTTGAATGATCTCTAATGGTGACATAACCCTTGGAAACATTGTTCTTTGTTTGACCTAGGTCATAATTGTTCTTTATGATGTCCCTAGCTTTTAACTTTTGACATTGGCCATCAATCTTGATCTAGGTCCTCAAGATTATGAAACTTGTCTTCTTGGCATTGATCCTTAGGATCCTACAATAATTCCATTTGTTCTTTCACTTATGTCATGTGGTAGCTTCGCATTCATCCCCAAGATACACTAAATCTTTGACCTCTCACTCACTATTGATCAACATCCCCATAATTGAATAAACACAATTAGATCTACTTTGTCATGCACTATTAATATTACTTTACATGGCTTGAATGTGTACCATTTATTTACCAAGTAGATACCATGATCATGACACTTGGAAACTATGCATTCATTCCTAATATTCACTAATTAGTTGACCTTTCATTTGTCGTTGATCTATGTTGGTATAATGGATCATGCACTATTGATCAGCTTGGACCCACTAGATTTGTTAATCACCATGTGCCATTAGATATTCATATGTTCACTTGAGATATTAACACTTGTCAACCACACATTTAGACTCAAGAATATCTAAATCCAAATAGTTACTTGTTGTAGCTTTTCACTTGACATTTGCATGCATGTCCCACTCTATAAGTTCAAATTTAAAGACCTATATCTTGAGATATCAAGCTCATCAAGATAAAAAATTTATAGATCATGATTTAGGCATGAAAAAATTCATGTCTATGTGATATTTTAGCTTGATAGGCTTTCTAAGCATACTTATAAAATGCACAATCGAGCTGACCAGTCTATTTCTTCATTATGTTTGAGATGACCTGGCTCTTCAAAGCTTGTTTTTACCATATTTTGATCATTTATTTCAATCAAGATTATTCTCAACTAATATATCTAGGTAGAATCTTAGTATGTGGTCCAAAATTGACCAACATCTTTAGTGACTCATACGGAAGCATGCCTACTATACTTAAGAACCCACACTAGTTACCTTGTTTGATCCATTAGGCATGGAGCCACAAATATTTTCTCTTATTTGACATGAAATGATGCAAGGATTCCCCTTTGGATAACATCCTCTTGAATAAATAGGAACAAAAAGAAACCAAACAAAAAAATTTCCCAAGGAACTTTGGAAAAGGAAACACACAATAAGAAAAAAAATGTACACAAGGCACTTAGAGGAAAAAAAACTATTCTAATATGTAAAGGGTTATAACTTAAAAGTATCTTCATCCTGGATCAAATGGAAAAGATTTATAATCACTCACTTGTGATAGACTAGGATGAAAAACACCTAATTTTTGAAAGGTCATAATAGCTGAGCTAAGATGCCTGATTGCTGACTCTTTTAGCATGCTCTCAAGAGGATGAAATGGGACAAACATGTCTCCAATTTAGACATATTATTCAATTTCTTTAATTCTTGCTCCAAAATGGACTATATGAACACTTAAAACCTCCTCATATGATGGTTCCTTTAAACATGAAGGTTAATTGTCTAGGCTTTAGCAAAAAAAAATCTAAGTCATCCCAAAAGGTAGTTTCCTCTTGGTCATTCAAGACAATGCCAAAGTCAGCATCATCCTTTCTTTGATTAATTTTAAAGGATCCACATGGTGGTTCATTAACCCATATAAGGTTTAAAATGTCATGCTCTTATGGCTATGGATCTAACCATTCTCCTTCATTTTTAAACACATCAGTACTACCTTCAATAGACAATTCATCTTGAGACTAGTAAAAGTATTCAACTTGATTTTCAAGTTCACTTTCATGCTCTGGAAGAGGCATAGGCTAGTTTATAACCTCTATTTGTTCTATAAGGTCATGGTACAACTATTTATATACTTCATCTTGATCCTATTTTTTCTCTATTTCTTCTTCATCTTCATCATTACCCATACCAAATGGAAGTTACTGGAACAAATCAATATTCCTTTTGATCTTAGATACATCTTAAATACACCTCCCTTCAAATATAAAGGCATCAATACTATCTTTAGGCTCTAATTCATTAGTTTTAAAGCCATGCCATAATAGCTGGCCCAAACTTAATTTTTCCTCCTCTAAATGGAGTGGGCTACCTATCATGATCTCCTCATCATAGACACTTTTTTTGTATTATTTAGGTTCACCTATGCTTAAAATCTCCTCCTCTATTCTTTTCAAAACATGTTCTTTATCCAAGAGGGTGATAGTGGGAGGGTAAATAAGTTCACCTTGCTTGTAACTTAGGAAAGTATCCTTCCAACTAGGGACTTTGAAGGCTCTCTTTGGTGGTTCTTTGGGGAGGAAGATATAGTCATGGAAATTTTGTATGGAAAGCTCATTGAGCTGAGCTATTAACTTTTTTTGTTGAACTGGTTCCTAGACTACCTCAGCTAGTACTTCCTCTCTCTTCATTGTGCCCTCCTTGATTGATTTCCATGAGGGGAAATCATAAGTCTTAGCCACCTTATCATTTTCCTAAATGTTTGTGGGAGAGGTTGGTTTCAAAAGAGAGGTTATGACATAGTTAGGTTCATTGTCATAGGAGAAGATCCAATATGGGATGGCTTCATGGTCCTTAGTTGAATGGTTTTCTATGAATTGTTTGGATATTGATGAGGATGAGACTTGACCATGTCTACTAGGGGGTTGGGTTTGAACATAAACATAAATATGAGAGGGAAATTGGGTTCTAATATTGACTAATCTCATTCCTAAGAGCAATTGATAGTTATTTTCTTTTCTGGCTTGGTCTTGCCTAACCAAGTATTCTTCTTAAAACCTCAAATCCTACTCCTGAACATAAGCTTGGTGTTTAAGATTTTGTTGTTGCCTATAGTACTCTTCTTCCATATCAACATCTCTTAATTATTTTTCAAGATCAATCCATATCTCCCTAAGGCTCTTTTCTGGTTGACTAGAGAGAGGAAAATTTTGAAAACGCTGATACATTGAATCTTAAGGGATACTTGGGGTGAATCATTGAACATTTCTAATTTGATATTAAGGATAAGGAATGAAAAAATATTAATTTTACTAAAATGGTGATTATTCCCCTAGGTTGCTTATACCAGTTGATGTTTGTAGTGGAGTTGCTATTATTGTTTCCAAATGTGCCTCCAAAGGTTGATTGCACTAAAAGGAAACACCAAGAACCTTTCAATGAGATGTAAAATTCATTAAAGTCCCACTAGGTGTGCCATAAACTATTATGATATGATATTTCACTTTTTTGAAATATTTCTTCAGGATCTTCCACACCCAATCATAATATGGGAACAACCCCAATTTGTGGGTATCTTATGATAGGGTTGAACCTCTGGAGAAGGCTGACTTCCTCTTGATAGATCACATTAACTAATAATACTAATAATAAAAGGGTTAAAAAGGGGGAAGGGATCATAATAAAGTTAACTATGTGATGCACCAAATAAAAATGAGAAACTCCCATAATGTTGAACCCACACTATATCAACACAAGATAATGCTCGCTCACATAATCTCACAATCGAGTTAACTACATAAGTGTTTCATGGACTAGGTTCAAGAAGAACACTAATCCAAACCTATAATAGCTTGAAAACACTGTAAAGAATGTCAAAAAGGAGGAAAATGGATGAGGAATATTCTCTTTCATAATGACATCATGCACAAATCACTCAACATAGATCCAAAGAAAGAGATAGGTAAAGAAATTCCTTTATTGCATCAAGAGGTAGTTCTTAAAAATTCTTGATAGGATTTAGCCTAATCAAGATGAGCATATTTTGAAATATCTCAGAGAGTCCCCTACTCTTCAAGAACAAATATTCCTTATGAGAGAGAATCTGAGATAGATCATTTACAAATGGGAAAGAATGGGTAATATAGAGAAAGGAAAAGAAAGAGAGGAAGAACATGAATAAAAAAATCAATCAATGAGATATGTCCACCTTTTTTGAAATCTCCACCACATTTTAACCCAATCAAGATTGATCCTTCATTGAAAAATTAGCCTTCATTTACTCTAATATTATTCAAGCTCTTCTCATTGGCTGAGAAATACACTAGAAGACAAGAATTTATTTTGAAGATCATGAGTCATGATCTTATCAAGAAATAAAAATCATTAAAGGTTTGAAAAATAATTTAATGCTCCACCTACACTCTCAAATCCCAAAAATTGATCCCTAAACTTCTACGCCACCTTCCACTTGGCTTCATTATAAGGACAAAATCCTCATATCCTTGGGCTTGATAAATCTATGACTATATCTATTTTAATTAGCTATAAGTACCTACTTATCGAAGATATCACTATTTTATAAGATAAGATACTCTTCCATATCTTGTTTATATCTACCCCTACTCCAAACCTAAACATAGGTTTACTATAGATTGAAAACCAATACATCTATTGGTTTTCATATATCTATAATATCGATGAAGATCCATAACTCACATAGCTTTGTTCTAGACTATATTAGGTTTAAATAAACCTATCATGCCTCTAAACTTTAATGGCAATAGATATTAGGCATGAACAATATTGACTATATGGTTGTGTTTGCTTCATGGTATTCCACCAAGTTCTAATGGTGACACAACCCTTTGAAACATTGATCTTGGTTCGACCTAGGTCATAATTATTCTTTATGAAGTCCCTAGCTTTAAACTTTTGACATTGGTCATTGATCTTGATCTGAGTCCTCAAGATTATGCAACTTATCTTCTTTTCATTGATCCTTAAGGTCCTCCAGTTAGTCCATCCATTCCTTCACTTGTGCCATGTGGTATCTTCACATTCATCCCCAAGATACATTGACTCTCTGACCTCTCATTTATTTTTAATCAACATCCCCATGATTGGATAGGCACTATTGGATTTGCTCTGTCATGCATTGTCAATATTCCTTTACATAGCTCAAACATGTACTATTTATTTACCTATTAGTTTCCATGGTTATGAGACTTGACAACTATACATTCATTCCTAGGATCCACTAACTAGTTGAACTTTTACTCATCATTGATCTACTTTGGTACGATAGATCATGCATCATTAATTTTCTTGGACCCACTAGCTTTGTCAGTCACTACACACTATTAGATCATCATATGGGAACTTTAAATCTACCACTTATCAGCCATATGTTTAAACTCAAGAATATTTGAATTCAAATGGTTACTTTTCATATCTTTAACTTGACATCTACATGCACGTCCCACTCTACAAGTTCAACTTTAAAGACTTATATCTTGAGATAGCAATCTCATCAAGATATGAAATTTTTAGACATGATTTAGTCATGAAGCACTTCATGTCTATGTGATATTTTGGCCTGAGAAGATTTCTAAGCATATGTATAAAATCCACAATCAAGGTGACTTGTCCATTTCTACATGATGTTTGAGATACTTTGGCTCTTCAAAGCTTGCTTTTTCCATGTTTTGATCATTTATTTTAATCGGGATTCTACTTAGCTAATTTATCTAAGTAGAAGCTTGGTATGTGGGCCAAAATTGGTCAATATGACCCATTAAACAAGTGACTCAAACAATTCCTAAAGTGAAAAAATTCTAAGTAGAATGAATTAACTAAGAAAAGAAAATTGCATGCTTAAGTGAAATTTCCATGTGGAATTAGTGAAATTGTCAATGATTTATCAAGATGACTATGATTATAGGAATTGTCAATGTTTTATCTATTTTTTAAAAAAAATGAGAGTTAAATTTTGTGTTTTATTGAGCTAAATTATATGGGTCTCACATTGAATTAAATAAAAATTAATTTGTTAATCATGTTTGTATAGAATTGAGCTAAGAAATAAGAAGTTTGGATGTTTTTTAGTCAATTTTTTTTGCAAAGTCAAATTTTAAAAAGGTTAAAACTCATTCACATTTGGTTAAGGTGCTTAAAAATAAATTAAAAATTTGTCTTTAATAATTTCCAATATTTTTACAAGTTCAAACATGGCCAATGGGCCAAAAAAACTCAAACACATTTCAATTTGGTGTTAGAAAAAATAGCCTACATCTTTAGTTAAATCTCCTAAGGTATTTTTTTATTCTTGTTTGTTCTTTAGCTAGTTTTCCATTACTTAGATTATATTATTTGATTTTGGAAAACACAAAATTAGGCATATATGCTCTCTCCTTGTTCCCTTTAGGGAACTCAGGTCATCAAATGCTCTTAGTTTATTATCATTTTTTGTAAAGTTATGTCAAAAATAAAGTCGTGTATGATTTCCCCAAGCTTCGACTGACTTGGGTGATTCAAAAGCAACCTCTAAAGTCTTTCCATTTCCATTTTTTTTTAATGCATTTATCTTGTGGTCAAGAGTTCTTATCTTCCCCATGAGTTATTTGAGGGTTTGTTGACTTGGGGCTTCATCTCACACCATCATACCAACCCCACTCAATGGTTGGGTATACAAATCAAGGAATGAGATACTATGATTGTTGGGGGTCTAAGTAGCTACCCTCTTTGATCCTAATGAAAACTTGGGTCAAGTCTTGCTAAACATTGTACTCCAATTAGTAGTAGATGGATGGAGTTATTATTCAAAGGAATAGACCCTTGCATAGTAAGTTAGTAGGAATGAACCCAATTGATATGATTGAACCCTTGTGTTAGCCATACTTGGGACCATTTATTACATTTGGAACTTATATATTTTTAATCAACCCCACTTTCTATGGAATTTATTTCCAAATGTTGAACATTCCTCACTCTAAGTTCATGCCACATACCAATGTTTGAGAGATAGAGGGGGCATAAAACTCTACCTACACTTGTAATTTAATTTTTTAGATTAACACTTAATTCCTCACAAGCATTGGTATATCAGTGAAAACTTTGGTAGAAGCTATGCACACTGGTATCTGTTATTGGGATAGGATGAACCATTTGGGCTATTTATATTTTGTATGATTTATATATGTGTTTTGAGACTAGAAACTATTTGTTTTTTCTTTAAAATGAGTCATAACCATCACATGTTTTTATCACAATTTCTCCCAAGAGGTGTTATTTTATCCATTTGGTATCACACTTTTAACTTAGAATTTTTATCCAAAAACATTTGTGTGTGTCACTTGTTTAAAGAGGGTGTTGTTACACTACCCATTTTGTCCCAAGTATTTTCCTTAGAGTTTTGAATACAAAACCATTGTCATACCTTTTGATTGAATTAACATCATTACGCTACTCATGTTATTCTAAAAACATTGCCTTGTTTCAAATCAAGTTCAAAACCATCTATGCCTTTGGTCTAAAAATGGTGTTGTTATGTTGTTTGTTTGGGTTTAGGATGTTCTCCCTTTGAAAAATACAATTCTTTTAAACCAAGTTTGAAATTTGTCTTGTGAATTTTAGATATAAAATTAATTAGTCTACACTTATGTCTTGCTTAATTTTAGCTTGGGTGTTCACCTCTTACCTTTGAATTATGTAACTTAGACTAATTCTTAGTTTTCTTTGAAGACCCCTTTGAATAGACCTAAGAAGTGGTTTCTTTCTATATGCCTTGAGTCGATGTGTTGCCTTGAACTAATATCAAAACTCTATTTTTAAGTATAACTCTAAATATGGTTAGTTAACAATAGATCCTTGATTATCACTTGGGATTGAATGCTTTACTCATCGCTCTTATTTTGATTACTTGAGATTGACTTTCCCAATTAGTTTTGTGTATACCTAGAGTGAATGTAACATAAAAAATTCAAGTTTATTTTAAAATCCATGTGCCAATATTGAGCCAAAGTGTTTTGAATTGTTTGCCTTGGAGTTAAATTAATTTCAATTTTTTACCTCGACCTAGTATGTTTTAAAGTTTAACTTTGTGCCTTATTACCAAAAACCTAGCATTTACTTTAAAGTTTTCAGACCTAGTTTGTTTTAAAGTCAAGTTTTGTGCATTTTTAACAAAGACCTGTCATTGCCTTAAAAATTTTAGATATAGTTCATGCCTTTAATTATATCTTTGTGACTTATTTCCAAAGACCTAACACCTTTTCAATTTAGACCTAGATTTGTTCGAAACACTTTACCAAGACTAGGATTCAAATTTTCCTTTCATTTGACCTTTTTTGTGAAAGACCTTAGACCTTGGATATATTTGACACCAAGATTTCCATTAAGAATTTTTGGAGAAAATATCTATTATAGGCCAATTTTAATCTATTTGTAATAATAGCCTGAGTTTTCCATCTAGACCAAGTTTCAAGACATACCAAGCATTGAACAATCTTTTCTAAATAGAATTTCTAGAGTTTTGTGAACTCTAAACCTTTTCTTCATGAGATGTTAGTTATGAATTCAGATATACCTCACTACACATGTAATGGGACCATGTAAAATCTAAATTACAAAAGTGTAATCATAAATGTTGCATTTGTTTAAGACCCTTATGGTGATGACATAGTTTGTGAGATGGATCCATATTATAGTTATACTACTTAATATGTATAATAAGGCCAATATCTATTACTATACTACCAAGTTAATATACCTCCTTATCTAGGTCAAGAAACCTTCCTAGTGTGTCATCTATCATCGAACAAGTCCAACAATAACCTGGCTATGTTACCATGCCATCAACCTATGACCCATAATTTTTCAGTTGTCACTTGCTTGACAATATGGATGAGGTTTTTGTTAGATCCATAGAGATGGTTCCAATTTTTTAGAATATTTTATTCATGAAAATTTAGTTACTCTAGTTAGAGTGCCTCATAATGTACCGTATACTAGAACCATCAAATAAGCCTCTACTATTTACCCTCAGGCATTTATTCCAATCTCAAACCAAGATCCAAATATTATTACAAAGGGAAAGGTTCCCATGGTATAAAAATTCATGAAAATTCAATAAACATGTTAAACTTATATTAATCTAGCATAAAATTTTAACGTTATTTCCATAATGAATACCCTGCTTGTAGAGTTAACTCCTTCAATCGGAGTAACAATTGATTTATTGGGTCGTGTTAATCTAGGTGTGGACTCATTTACCCAAATTAATTTATTATATGACAATTTTAATGTCCCATTCATTGAGGAAGTGATTGTGGCTTCTACTCAGGACCATATGCCAAATATAGTGGATAACATGTAAGTGTCTTCTAATTTAGGCCAAGGTGGGTTAAATGTAAAACTAAATAATCTAAAAAAAGTTCCTCTTTTAAATACCATGAGTGGTTCTTAACAAGGGGCATGAATGACTAGTTACCAACCATAGAAGGTTACTCCCACTCCTCAACTAGTTTTTTCTTCAAGCACATAATAGAAGGGGATAAGTGATCAGGTGCTAGCCAATGTTTGACCTAAATAAATGATTAGTGTTATCCTACCTAAATAGGTGATGGATAATATTTTGAAGTTAAAAACATAGACCAACTTACCACCTCAATAGGTGTAAATAAATGTTCCACCTCAACAGGTAGTAATAAATATACCTCAATAGTCCCAGAACAATGTACCTCAACAATCATAGACATTATTTAATCAATAATGTGTTCCTATTGGTTAATGAAAAATACCAAACACCCAACAAACATATAGTTCATAATAGGTGTTTGTTCAAGAAAGAGGTACCAACATCTAGAAAATTAGGCAATAGTTTCCATTTACTCAACATGTGCCACATATTCAAAGACAGGGCCTTAGTCAATAATAAGTACCATTTATGCAACCAGGTTTGACTAGTTGACAACAAGTTCTTACTCAAAATCAATAGGCACAATACCTCCCAAAAATACACATACTTACATCATAATCCCAATTCTGTTAGACCCAAAATCATATTATGAATCCAAACTAGAATATTTACCAACAATGCATGTAGTATCAATAGCCTAATTCTAATGCATAGATGCATATTCCTAATTGATTAGTCCATCAAACCAACATCACATAATATTTCATTCCTTCACTATACCCTGATCAAGGTAATCCACCTTTGACCACCCATCCATAACCACAACCAAATGTGCAATCAAGTTTCTTAGCCCAAGAACTGAAACAAATGAAAGATATAATTACAACCATTCAGATGGGAAAGCAAAAAAAGAAATTTAAATTATATGTCATGTGTTCATACTCATTTAGAATGGAGTATCTCTAGATACCATTTCATCTAGGTTATGATCCACCTAGATTTGACAAGTATAAGGGTAAAGGAGACCCTAGATAACATCTAAGAGATTTTTTTTTCACTTTCCAACTAGTGGCCTATAGTGACATCTACCTACTTATTCTTTTTCCTCAAAGTATAGCTAGATAGGATTTGGACTGGATCTTAAGTTACTAAAGAATTTAGTAACTAACTTTGATGATCTTTCAAATAAGTTTGTACAATATTTCTCCTATAAACTTAATCATGATATATAAAGAGTGGGTTGAAGTTGGGCTAAGCAAAAATTTGGTGATAACTTTGCAAGCTACTTATAGATATAGAGAGCTTGCTAGTCACTTTACCCATGCTCTACTAAATAAAAAATTATTATCTGTGTTTACCAAAAATCTACACATTAAAATATCTTATCACTTGAAGATTTAGTGTGTTCACACATTTAAGGAGATCATTTGAAAAGCCATACAGATCGAAAAGTCCCTTATCGACAAAGGGATTATCAAGTTGTCTTCTTCAAACAAGAACCAAAATTAGAACCAAAACCAAAACTCAAGCCCAAGTCAAATCTCTAACCTAATCCAAGTGTAAGAATCTACAACTACTTAGGCTAATAATTATGAAAAACATAATTTGTACAATTACAATAAGAATATTGTCATTAATGGAGTCATTGATTTTCTTCATGTTTAATTGGTGCAAACATAGTCTATTCAGTATATGCTACAAATGTAGCCTATCTAGTAAGCATAGTTTATGCCACAACCTAGGCCAAATCCTTAAAATCTATATCCACTTCCTTTGAAAACCCATCCTCCAAGAATAATACCCACTTGTAGAGTTTTTAGTGACCTTGGTGAGCCTATGGAAGTAGTGTTTTACAAATTAGCCATGGCCAATATGATTAGTTGGTCAATTCCAAAACACTTTCCTAAGCAAATACCTTATCCATATTGGTACGAACAACATGATTTCTATTAATATCATCATTTTCAATGACATTATATATGTTTTTATGTGTAGAAGAAGCACCTCATTGAAAAAATGTTAGAAAATGAGGAGATCCAATTGGATAAACAAACATCTACTTCCAATCAAAATCTGGGTATCTATCAAAATCCTTTTCCAAAACATAAAAATGCCAATAAAAAATAACAAAAATAATGAATACCACAACAATAGCCTCAATAAAAATAGTATCAACAATAAAAATAATAACGTCAACCACTAAATCAAAGAAACCAAGCCTACAATGACCCCAATAACCAACAGACCTATCACATAGTTTCACATGACTAAAATAAAGTTTTAGGTCATGTTTTGGGTGGTCATGTTTTTACCATTACCATCAATCCTAGACTAAATTCCAATATACCAAGACTATTATCTAAAATACCATTTAACTTACCAATGTTGATAATCCTTCCTTAACATGTTATCATAGTGAAGCACAATAGCAACCAAGGATTAACATCTCAGGACATTATACTGGTAACTCTTCATTTCCCTACGATTACAACCAAGAAAACTAACAATCAAAAATTATCCTCTCTATCCCATCTCTATCATTTTATAGTTATGACAGTCCTACACCCAATATACATTTTTTAATCTCAACTTAGTGGTCTAAAATCACCATTCTAGGCCTGCAACCCTCTACTAATGAGCCAATCCAAACTGATATGCCATCTAAGAGTAATCCAATTACCTCTATTAATAAAAAATATATGCCATTATGGAATAAACCTAAAAGACATCAACACAAATTTTTATCCTAGATTTATTATGTACATCTACCATCCACAAGAATATCCTTATAGAACTCCTAGGCCAATCCCTAGTGCCAAATGACATTACACCATACAAATTCAAAGATTTAGTTCTACACTTAGACCTTGGCCATTATTACACCTTTGACCAAAGTGATATGTAATCCCTTGGCCTCTTCCATAAGAAACCATTATATATTGATTTTTTTACCATGTGACACAAAGCTAAATGTGTTCTCATAGATAATAGACCAGGCCTTAATATTGTGTCTCTAAAGCTAATCAAGTATTTGGGATATACTACAATCAACCCTTAGCCATAGACTTTACTATCAATTCATATTGCAATGAAGAGTGAGAATTACAAGGATCTATTAGTTTTCTAATGATCATTGGGCCTTTGGCCCATGATACACTTTTCCATGTGCTAGACCTAGATTTATCATACAATTTTATTTTGGGGAGACTATGGAAACATGAAATTCATACAATACCTTCAACATTACACTATTGTATCAAGTTTCCTTACTCTATGATGGAGGTAACTATCCATGGAGACTTACATCCATATGAACAATACAACCATTTGGAGGCCTAATATTAAAGCTAAAATTACCCAGTACCAAAGAAGGACAAGGACAAAGAGATACTTATTGAATTACCAGAGGCTAATTACATAGACCTTGGTAGCCTTACCTCATCTTCACATATGCCTCTTTTTAAAATGTCAAATCATTTCACCATTTTAGATAATGGTCAAAGAGATTATTTTACCCATGATACATTCCATATGGCCAAGCTTCCATAGAACCCCAAGTCCTATGGAAGGCATAAAACTAAGCCAATTTTTATGGAAGGGTGATGAAATGGAAAAGAAAGGATTTATATCCCCACACCTATTACTTTCAAAAATACCACTAGCCAATAATAGGACCCACTTACCAATGATGATTCTTGGTTATATAATGATAAATTGGCTAATTTATACTTCAATTTAAAGTATCCCATCCCTAATAGGATTATGGATAACTAAGAGTATGAAGGTAGAGGCTTGGTAGGAAATTAGCAGGGTACTCTTGAACCCATTTCTATGACCAAATATAAAGGAACTCATGGTCTTGGATTTAAACCACCTCGAAGTGACCCCACATATCTTATTTGTGTTCCTATGATAATGACTAGTGATAATGATGCTGACAATGAATTAGAGTCTGATCATAGCATATACACAGACCTTACTAGTATTGACTTTTTTGACCCATATACCATTTGTACATAGCATTCCAATAATTTGACATTCCCCACTCCCCCTTTATCATCCTCAAATAATAGACTAGGACCAATAATAATCATAGTACCTTTAGATGAGTTTGAGAATTATGAGGTCTTTTACAATTTTATGGGCCTAAGAGACAATGTTCTATTAGGGAACTATAAATAAGAGATATCTATCAAACTAGATCTTACTACCTATTTTAGAGAACAAGTGAACACACTTAGCCAAATATAAAAGAATAAAACATTAAGTTCCCAAAGTTAAAAGCTCTTTGAGACTCTTTTAGAATAGGTTAAAATTAAAGAGGAAGGTCATTCTCTTGGTGAAAACTTATTTCACATGCCACTAGATAAAGATGTTCACCCTTATTCGAATGAAGTTCAAGAGACCATCAACAATGAACATGATTTTGGGTCTGAGCTCATTACAAAGGAATAACATGCCTTTGATAAAATTATATAAGAAGGTCTTATAGTGTTTGTTACATGGACATTACTACCATTGAGAGATTTAGATTCATCCTTATTGGGAGATCTTGAAGAACTAGTCTGACCAAAGGACTTTTCTATTGCTAGCCAATTTACATCCTTGCCAACTATTCTAGAATATAGCTTGAATTTTATAATATAGGATACTATATAAGTCAACATTAGGACTCTATAAGACCCAAAGTGGATCAAATTAGATGTGCTCCTCATTGAGGAGGAATTTGAAGTTTTTGTATCCCTTTGGAGAGATTTTATTGACATTTTTGCATGGGTCTATTTGGACATGCTAGGTTTAGACACTACCTTGGTTGTACACCATCTCACTATATAAATTGATGTCAACCCCATAAATCATAAAATACATCCTCATATTATTGTGTTAGTTAGGAAAGATTTGAAAAAAATCTTGGAAGTAAGATGCATTAGATTGATGGACTATTTAGAGTCTATCTCAAACATAGTGTATGTTAGTAAAAAGCTAGAGGGGATCAGAATCTACACTAATTTTAGAGACATCAATAAGGCCTTCTTAAAGGATGACTTTCCTATAACAAATATTGAGATGATAATTAACTCCATAGATGGGTATGAAATGTTTTCCATCATGGATGGATTTTAAGGATATAATTAGATTAGGATCATGCCATAAGACCAACATAAAATAACATTCACCAATCCTTGGGCAAAATGTTTTTATCATATCATGTCATTCAGATTCAAGAATTTTAGGGTAACATACCAAAGGGATATGACCATCATATTATATAACATGATTCATGATATTTTCAAAGACTATGTTGATGACATATTGGGTAAATCTAAGACCCGTGTAGATCATCCAACCATATTGATAAAGATATTTGATAAGCTTTATGAGTACAAAGTTAGAATTAATCCCAAGAAGTGAATCTTTGGTGTCACTTCAAGAAAATTTTTAGGATTTATTATCTCTCATCAAGGTATTGAAGTTTATCCTTCCAAGGTATAGTCTATTATCGAGATGCTTCCACCTTCCACTTTTAAGTAGCTCAATAGTTTGTAGGGAAAAATCTAGTCCATTAGATGCTTCATTTCATAGTTGGCCAAAAAATTCCATCATTTCACTAATTTATTAAATAAGGGTATTAAATTTCTTTGGGATGTATAATTTTAGAAAGACTTTGAACACCTAAATGAATACCTAACTAATCCACCTATTTTATTACCACCAATGCTAGGGAGGCCATTATATTGTACCTATCTACCACTAATAATTTCCTAGGGGCACTTTTGGCCCAACATGATGGACATGGGAAAGAGCACGTTGTGTACTATCTAAGTTATACACTAGTATAATATGCACATAAATATACACCAATAGAAAAATATTATTTAGATATGGTCTTTGTAGCCTAGAAGATGCATCATTATATGCTCAATAACAAGACCATAGTCATTGCCAAAGTAGATCTGCTCAAGTAACTACTATCAATAATAGATTTACAGGGATGCATGGCTAAGTGAATCATGCTTTTGAGTGAATTTTAGATTGATTACATAAATTATAAGGCCATTTTGGGACAATTAATTGTAAATTAGCTTGTTGAAACTCCGCTTTCATACACTTAACCACTTACTTTTGCATTCCTAGATGAGTCCAACATGACTATCATAGAAACACCCTAAGGAGTAACATTAGAAGCTATATTTTTATGGGTCATTCAAATCTCATAGATCAAGGGTTGGATTTATATTTATTACATAATAGGGGGAAATTATTCTAAAAATCATTTCATATCAACTTTCTTTTTACCAATAACATGACTGAATATGAAGCACTCATTGAAGGGCTTCACCAAGTAGTATAATGGAATATTCAACATCTCTTGGTTCATGGTGATTCTCAGCTAATCATCAATCAGGTTATAGACTAGTTCCAAACAAAAGATGATAAGTTGGTACCATATAAGGCCATGATTGACATTATCAAAAAGTAGATTTCTAATATTTAGTTTGAACACATAACTCAAGATAATAACATGATAGTAGATGCCATGGCCACCATTAGCTATTTGATCAACATCATCGGTAAGGCAAAAGACTATCAGTTCCTCATTGAACATATTCTAGTACTTAATCATGAACCTTTGACTATTTAAATGATCTATGATATTGTTGGTCCTAGTTCTATTTTGTATTCATACTTATATATCTACCTTCATGACCAAGGTTTTCCACCATACCTCTCATGAAAATAACAAAAAAAATTGACACACAAGGCCTCTCAATATACCCTATTTGACCTAACACTTTAATGTATAAGACTTGATGGAAATTTAATTCTTTGTTTGAATTTGGTAGAGGTCACATTAGTGTTGAAGGAATTTCATGAAGGATTTTATAAAGCCCACAATTGTAGGGTCATCCTTACTAAAAATCTCCTACGTATTGGTTTTTATTGGCTAATCATGGAAGTAAATGCAGTTGCATATGTAACAAATATCAATGGCATGCAAATTTGAATTATTCTTTGGATAAAAAACTCAAACCAATGACTACACCATGTCCATTTTCAACATGGGGATTAGATTTCATAGGGAATATTAACCCTTCCTTCTTATATGGCCATAAACATATCCTTACCTCCATTGAGTACTTCACTAAGTTTGTTGAATATATACCCCTCACTTATGTGACTAGGAAAAAAATTTATGAATTCATCTTTAACCATCTCATATGTCATTATGGTATCCCATCCATTATTATATCTAATAATGGTATATAATTTAAGAACAAGGATGTCAAAGCACTATGTGTCAAGTTTAACATTACCCAACACTTTTCCACCACGTATTACCAATAATGTAATGGCTAAGTAGAGGAATATAATAAGACCATGGTCAATATTCTTAAGAAGATTTCTAATGGTGTTAGTTGTGACTGGCACCTATAGATATTTCATTCCCTTTGGTATTATCATAATAATTATTGTACTCTAATATAAGCCACCCAAATTTCATTATCTATGGCACTAAATCTATTATTCCAATTGAGGTTTAGTTGCCTTAGTTGCATATTTCATTAAATCATATCCTTGATAATGAGGATTACAGAGCCACTTGTCTATAAGAGCTAGAGTTATTAGATGAAAAACATATGGCCATTATAAATGGACTTCAAACATATCAAAAATGACTATGTCGATAGTATAACCTATGCTTTAAGCATAGAGATTTCAAGCTTGGTGATCTTGTATTCAAATAAAACTAACAAAACACTATGGTTGAGAAAAAGGAGGTAAGCTTAATCCTAATTGGATAGGCCCTTATGTCATTATTATTAATTATGGCTCTAGATCTTACAAGTTAGCTACACTAGAAGGAGAAAAACTTGATGAGCTCATGAGGATAATATATCTCAAGCATTATTTCACTTGGGAGACCTAAGGTATTGTGTACTGTCACATCACCTTCCTTATATCATACCATATACCATTCCTTCCATTCCTTCTCTATTGACCTAATATGTTTTAACCTCCATTCCCACCCCTTTTTGACTCAATTCTGATACATTTGTTATTCAAGCACCTTCAAAGAGGAGACTTAGATGAAGTTTCAATAGTTGATTCAATAGTTCACAAAGAGGTAGTATCCTAGGGTAGTATGATAGTGGTTTGGAAATTATTCATTGTTGTCATGTTCTATCTCATTCCTAGTGCCAGTAATTATAACCACCTTTGGGAAAATCAGTAACATTGACCCATGTCATTGTTTCCTCATTATAATTACCTTTGGAAAAATTAGGATCAACCCCATTTTATCCACATTATCGCATCACTATTCTCTACCTATTCCATTTGCCTATTTGTGAACTTGATGTTACTTAGATTATTCCATTGTAAGGAGGAAATCTAGTGACTTGAGGTCTCATTAAAGATTATGTGGGAAATATTTTATTTACATTAAGGTCATCTCAATCACCCCTTAGTGATTCTCTCCCTATTTTAGAATAAATTTAAGTTTACATATTCTCACCATTTTGTGAGTTTACCCATTATGTGTCTCATAATTATCCATTGAATTGAAATGCCTAAAATACTCAAAAAAATGGATATATGGACGACCACTTAGAATTGTATCTTTTCCACTCAGGACATGCATCTCCTAGTTGGTAGGTATTACTAAAGTATTTACATGGATTTTATCTTGACCATTTCCATTTTCCTATCTCATTTTTTGATTGTATTTCATCCCATATCCTATGAAAACTACGTTTGGCCTAAATTTCATGTTAGACCTTATGTCTATGGGACTATGTAGGCAACATCCAATTGCCTAGTGTATTTGGAGTCAACTCAGCCAATTTTGGTAATTAATTTTATTTATCATTCCTTCTACTAGGTTTGTCTCCACCAAAACTCTTGTCATTTTTTGAGTTATTTATGCTCTTACCATTTTTTGAGTTATAGACCTTTTATGCTATCACCATTTTGTGAGATTATTCTCATTCTTAGCCTTAGACATAATAACCATTATGAACCTAATTCATATGTGAGCACTTGTTTATTATCTTTTAGTGTGGTTTTAGCCTAAACCAAACTCTTTTACTGGCATGATTTGTTTATGTTAACACTTTCATGATTATTAATGTCATCCCTCTCTTTTCCTACACACTCTCCATTTTATGAGAATTCTCCCATATTCCCCTACAAGTCAATCATGTTTTCTAGATCATCATTTTCTACTATCCAATATCTTCATAGAAATACATTTTCCTTGAGGTTCATGTTGGACCTTGTGTCCAGGGAACTATATAGGTAGCATCCACTTGCCTAGTGCATCTAGAATTAGCTCAATTATCCATTTCATTTCTTATATTCCCCCCATTTTTATGATTTCCTTTGTCATTTTCCTCTATAGCTTAGGAAAATTTTTTGTCTTTTATTCTTGTGTTGTTATACCTATTTCATTACTATCTATCTTAGGATTCACCCTATCTCCAAAAGTAACACATCTATTACACATGCATGAGTAACTTATATTATGTTTTTACTAAAATTATGATTGACCATTGTTTGTATTTTACCTTTATTTGTTTTGAATAGTTACCTTTTTATTTATATTTAATTGATTTTTTTATTTTGTTCATGTTGATTTATATATTTACAGCCATGTTTGTTTATTTTTATGTGTTTTGTTGTTTTTTTATTTTTTTTATTAGTGTTTCATTTTTTTTTATTTTTGTTTATTGGTGTTTCATTGTTTGTTTATTTTTTTTGGTTGTCTATTATTATTTTTATTTATTTGTTTGTTTTAATTTTATTTGTATTTTTTTTACCTTTTTATTCCTCGGTTATCATAGGATTCTTACACTTTATTTACCCTTGGGTATTTATTACCCATATCTTGTACTTAAGTTATGAATTAGTGTATGTTCCTACACTTAGTTCATTGTAGTATATTCACTTGGGATTTTATTTTTCATATCTTACACCAAAGTGATTTGTAATTTCATTTAATTTGATTTTTCCATGCTTTAGATACACATTGTTATTATAGTTTCTATAACTATGATATATAATATCCCAAGCTACATAAAAAGCAGGCCAAAAAATATATCGAATAACATAGTAGGTAGTGATTCTCCTTGTTCACACTTAAACATTTCTTGATGTACCCTAATACTATGCAAATGCAAAGTAATTAAATCACAAATGAATAATAATCCCTAATAGTTAGGAAATGCATATCCATACTAGTAGGTATCCCAAATTCATGTTTGTCCTCTAAGTCAGATTATTCTTGCTCTATGAGTAAAAATTCAATACGTAATCCCCCTTTCTTGATTTTACCTACTAGGGCAAAGAAAAATTATATCACACTTTCATCTACCCTATTGGAGCAAACCATTATGCCAATCATTATAACTACCTTTAGGCAAATCATTATTTTTCAATCTATACACCCTACTAAGGCATTTTCATTGTGTTAATGATTATAACCATATTTGGTCAAATAATTCTTTTCATCTACCCTACTAGGGCACCTCACTATGCCGATGATTATAGTCACCTTTAGGTAAATCATTATATTAATCTACCTTACTATGGAACCTTGATATGACAATCATTATAATTGCCTTTAGACAAATCATTATTTTCATCTGCCCTACTAGGGCACCTCACTATGCTAATAACTATAACCTCCTTTGGGTAAATTATTATTTTTATTTTCCATGTTGGTGCACCTCACTATGCCACTGATTATAACTACCTATTAGGAAAATTAGTATTTTAACCCTCATTACTTATAGGTCACATCATTTCCTTATTTTTGAGGGAATGTTCACTGACTTTATTTTCCACTCTCTCCCTCAAAGGGGCATCCAAGGCTCATCCATCACCTTTTAGGGCATCAGCAAAGGCATTAATTACTTTTTCAATTTTTGAGAAGACATAATGTGCTTGTATCTTTTAACATCTTCCCAAATAAGGGAAAATTATAGACACCCCATTTTGGCGACAGCTATGTTCCAACCAGACTTCAAATTAATTTCTACCAAATAGTGCAAATTAAGCTTAGGAATCACTAAATGTCCCAATTTCATCTACACATTAGAAATTAGTTCTCAAAATAATGTTATAGGCATCCTTATCTGAGGTATTATCATGTATCAATAGTAGCCTCTCATAGATTCATCTCTAGTAAACTTGTAAGATAAAAAATTGATAGTTTGTCCTTTGGACCCATTAAGTGAGGCACTTAAACAATTCCTAAAGTGAAAACATGCTAAGTAGAATGAATTAAATAACCAAATCAAATTAAATACTTAAGTGAATTTTCATGTGAAAATAGTGAAAATTAATATATAAAATGTAAATTCCAATAAAAATTAGGTCATGATGATGTCATCATCCTCAAAGTTAAGGAATTAAAAATATCTCCCTTAAAGCCTTTAATTCATAAATGGAGAGCCATCCTTAATAAATGGGATCTCTATCCCAAATATTATTTTCTTTTACCCTCCTTAACTCAACTAGGGTTAAACTAAACTTAACTAACCTAGCTACACTTTGGTTATATTTAGTTTGAAAGAATATAAATACAAGGTTTGACCCATTATTCAACAATATTTTTTGGTGTAATGTTATCACATAAAAATACCTTCAAGAAGCCTTGTTATGTAGTGTTATAATGCTCATTTTTTGAGAGAGAGAAGCATCAAATATACACTAAATCCAAAGTCAAGATCAATATTTCCAAGGTGATAAGGAGAGATAATAAAAGGAAAACCATTTTTAGAGACTCTTTGAGCACACAACCAATTGCATTCATCCATGGCAAACTTATAACTCTTTCTCTCAAAGAAGGTAAATAATGTTTGTTTTATCTTTTATTTATAGTTACTTGTATTGTTATCTTGATACTTGAGTGTATATTATTGAGGTGTTAGGTTTATTCGTGTGTTTTTATTTGGTTTTCATGATATTAACACAATACTAACTCCCCTCTTGGATTCCTATTGGTCATCTAAGCCCATTATGCCAATGACCATGAGATTGCCAATTACAACTTTATACCAAATATGGTTAAGTAAGGTCTACCCAATATTGGATGTTATTTATTAATATGTTACAAAAATCTTACACCAATAATAAACCATTCTCCTTATTTGTTTCTCAAATATTAGGTTTCAAATGCAATATTGTCTTCTTTAGGTCTTAACAGGCATGGTTGTCCTTATTTCAAATGATCTTGATTCAAACTAATGATTTTTATTTATGGCAAGGGTTTAATCCTCCTATAATATTTATCAAGGTTTTTTACATATTGCATGGCTTCTCAAATCTCATTATTGGCACAATAATGCATGTTCTCTTCCATTTTTATATGCATGCATGTAGGTGTATATTCTAGGATTGAACCATTTCAAACTTGATTTTAGCTTGATTCCTCTAAATTTAGTGATATAAAATGATATTAGATATAATTATAAATTAAATTAAATTTTTTGAGGAATTATTCTCAATTTAAATATTAGACAGGGTTTATTAAGAACTTTCATATCAAACTTATAAACCTACAGTTTACTAGAGCATGCATATATCAACTATTCCCCTACCACCTATAACTTCCCATCAATGATGATCATGGATTTTTTTATTAATTTGTTGTATGATTATTTAATTTTCTTTACACTTATCCATGAATGCTTTATATCTTATTTTGGATGCATTATTTCTCAAAGCATCAAACATTCTTGCCTGTAAAATTGTGTGTCTCTCACTTCAGGACAACCATTGTAGATAAGTTTTGGAAATTCATTTTGAAGGTGAATAAAAATAATGGATAATGATAATTAGAGTAATATACTACCATAAATATTCATCATATGTGTTGTCTCCCTTCTTAATCATAAAACATCTCAAATAATGCCAAACAACCTCAACAACTTCACTCTTAAAACCCTACCACCTATACATTCAAGTTTAATTGATCCATGCATTAGATAATTACTTGAATATGGTGTAATAAGGTTATTTATATCCTTAAATATCTTTAAAAAAATCCATTTTCATCAATGAACTCTCAAACAC
The DNA here is from genome assembly GCA_037957365.1 of Torreya grandis. Lineage (NCBI taxonomy): Eukaryota > Viridiplantae > Streptophyta > Pinopsida > Cupressales > Taxaceae > Torreya > Torreya grandis. The sequence continues at coordinate 551,215 of JARHVA010003790.1, forward strand.
ACTTAGACAAGAGAAAAGTGTGATATTGGGGTTTTGGAGAGGTTTAAGAGAAACTTAACTTCTTAAGGATGATTCATAAAAATATGGCCCTATATTTATAAAATATTAATATTAATTTGAAGGTAATAAATGACCTTAATATCCACTATTATAATTTGTTCTAAAACTCTCTCTCCTCCATGAACAAATTCAAAACCACTTAGCCTTCCCTGCTTGTGAATGACCTAATAAAGAAGTTGCCTAGGTATTTGCCTTCATTAGGCCTAAAAACTCTTCTTGAGCATGGTTTTGAGTCTTAGGGGAATATAAAATTATTTTTAGAGGCTTAAAGTGGATCTTCATTTTGAAACCTTTTATAATGATACCTTCATAGGTCGTTTTCCTTTAAGAAAACCACTTGTCTTGCTAGAATACCCTATTAGAGCTATGAACCAGGTGGCTATGGAGTTATTCTTGACCTACACAGTGGTGGGATAATGTACAAGAAGCATATTCACATTATTTTCCTATCATATCTTACATCATGCTTTGTTTTTATGTTATAAATGATGAGTAGGGTAGTTTTAAAAGTAAGTTAACATTGGAAAAGGAGTGTTGCAACATCTTCACCAAGGTGGATGTGAAAGGGAGATATAATATGCTATTCAAAAATGTAAAATGACTCAAAAGACCCCTTTTCACCTCTATACATGATATTATACCATTCACATTTTATGTTTCTCAAATGAGTTACATTATGACATTTTAATAATAAATATATCAAAACAAAATAAACCTTAATTTTCTCAAAAATATCTTAATCTTTCTAAAAAATTGAAAATGCAAAGTTACAATCTTACTAGCTCTACTTCTTGGTCCACTTTCTCATATTGTAGCATCCTACTTTCTTAAGATATCACCACCTCATTGCTTTCACCATGTATCAAGCATTCTTTAAATTTTACAAATCAACCTTAAAACTTGATATGTTACCTTAACCTATGCTAAGTTGAATTTCAAAAGAGCTTATAGAAGATCATGGTATAAAATTGACCTAATAAGACACATGTTATAGACCCTAAAAACATAATAAGACCTTGTTTAGACCTCTTTATAAATGAAATTGATGCACTAGGTCAAGTTTTAAATTAAAGGGTTTGACATTTGGGCTAGGAGGACAATTGTCAACAGGTACCAATGTATATAATTCTACCATAAATGTGTAATTTCTCCAATTCAAAACTATGTAAGTGTGGAGAAAAAGTTTTCAAAACATTACCCCACTATATATGGATAAATATGAAAATTGATGTAAGTGTCAATGTGGAGAACATGTTTCCATATCATGCCCTTAATACAATCTGAATATGAGAACTAGTGTAAGTGTGGAGAACATGTTTTCAAAACATGCCCCCACTATAATCTGAATCTATGAAGTAATGTGGGATTCATTCCTTTATGACACACCCCCTATTTTAAGATGAGGGTAATTAGCAAATGGTATTTATCTTACCTAAAAATGATAAGATAACCATGTAAAATGTTAAAGTACCATGTATCATATAGAAAGAACATATCTAGGTAGATATATCAATGAAGTAAAAAGAATGTGATCACATTAATTCTTAAGATTCATGATGTATATCATGGAAACATATATATAGTAACAATACAAGCTCAATAAAGAACCAATCACACACACAAGAGCACTAAAAAATTAAATCAAGAGATAAAGGTCGAAGGAGAATAAAAATAAGGGATATGTTTAAATGTAGTATAATATAAGGGACATGACTTAGTCAAATGTCCATAAATCAAGAAATGACATATTCAAATGTCAACATACAATAAAAAATGACTTATTTAAATGTCAACATACAATAAAAAATGACATATTTAAATGTCAAATACGCAAACAAAGTCATGGAAGCCATAAACAACAAAATATATTCAAAGTATCAAATAAGAAATATAAAATCAAGGTAATACACTCAAGGAAGTGCATACATGAAAGCATAATCAACCAATATACACATAACATACTAGTCTCTAGATATATGTGTTACTAAAAACTGTCAAGTACATATCATATCAAGTACACTACGAAAGATACAAGCATGGATAAAGGGATGTTTGAGGACATAAGATCAAATATTATAATGTCAAATGACCATAGAATTATATAACTTGGATATTTCATGATCATAGAGGTGGATGCCCCAATGTCACAATGACATGATTAGATAGAAAACCCAACATCCAAAAGTGCATAGATCATGTATTTGCTTGAATCATAATCAAATTATGTGTGAAATACATGTGTATATATGAAATATTTATATGTCATCTACTAATATAGAACTGACAACATATATGCTAAGGAGCTAATAGGATATGTAAATGATAAATATATTTTTGGATTTTTGAAAAATTTTAGAATATGTGAAAGGAAAAGACTATCCTATGATCGTATCCAAAATATGTTTAGTGATATCCCCCTAGTGTAATTATTTGGTGATGTGGTCAAGGAGTATGTATAGGTGATATATGTATCATTTTAGTAACTATGATATTGTATATATGTAAAATAGGACTTTGTGGTTGTGAAGTATAAATAGTATGAGTAAGGGTTTGTGGAACCCATAATTGAGTGTTATGTGGTTTATTTGTAATAATAGTAATAAAAACATGTTTAGGTGATCTGGATACCTAAATATGGTGTGTATTAGATAAGGATTATATAGAACCTATATACACATAATATTTTCAAACTTTACCAATTATTGGTGCTTTCTCTCTTTCTAGAACCCATCGAGTCTCAATATTTCTAAGTGCACACCTTAAATGGTACACCATGAAAGGGGTTGGAAGACTATTGGTGCTTTGCAAGATTGTTGTCCCCTATACCACCACTTTCCATATAAATAACCACATCCTAGACACTTCCCTAAGATTTGACACCTCTCTTACACACTCTTCCAAGTAATTCACTACCTTACTTAGCCCCTACCTAAGCCTAAAACCTTTTTTAAAATTTATCAAATAATTTTGGCCTAGGTTGACCATATATTCTAATTGATATTTTCACATTATTGGTCTATGTCAGCCAAGGCTAACTTAGATTAGGACCTAACTTTTTTTATCAAATAATTATCTAGAGTCAAATTAATCTGACATTGTTAGCTAAACTTTCAAAAAAGTTTAGGGTTAGATCTGAATATATAAACACATTCATTTCACCATTTCTTAGAGAGAGAATAGATTTAATTATACATTTATACTTCTTTACAATTTGTATGAATTAAAAAGTGAAAATATAAAGAACGAGTCTATTCTAAGCTAAATTCTACCAATGTTAGAGCAACAAATGTAAGAAACAACAATAAAAAACCTTCACAATTTAGACACAAGAATCTTCCATCATGATTCAGATCTGATTTTCTCTATCAAAATGCGGTGCTCACTCTTCCAATGCAAAGGTGAAATGGGTAGCATTTGGATGCAACAGATTGACTTTGATTCAATTTAGATACAAGATTTGATTATGATTTTCTAGATTTTGATTATGATTTCTCAATATTGTGTCTCTTGAAAATGAGGATTCTCAAGCTTATTTCTAGAAGCCTAGATTATGATCCAATAGTGGAGGATAAATTAGACTTTTTCAAGGTTCCATATGATCAATGGTTGAGGATGAGTCCTCATCCATGAGGATACGAATTATTTCAACTAGGTGGATTAAAAAGAGGAGTTGGTTAGCAGACCTAGTCAAAATAGAGTGACAACTTAGTGGAGGAGTCATAGGAAGTGGATGTTTTCATGGATTTGGTTGGGATGAGGGAGAGAAATGTGGGAGAAGTTTGAATTGGTAAATTAAATAATTAAATAATTAAAATAAATAATAAAAGGTATAAAATTGAATTTTTTAAAAGTATTTGATTTAATTAATTAATTGATTTTAGGAAGAAATGTTAATTATTAAATTAAGAAGAATGATTAATAAACTTAGGAAGAATGATTAAATAAATTAAGGTGCATTTCGACACTAAATGAAATTTAGGTGTCTACATTTTCCTCTCTTTGAAATCGTGTTGTGAAGCAATATTGTTTTGAAGAATAGAAGAAGTAGAGTGTTGATGATGAAAAATCAAAAATTTACTCTAAATGAAGGAAAATGAGTATGATGATGCCCCCTTGAGGGTTTTTGTGAGAAATGGATAAATGCTCAAAATTGATGAAAAATAGAAATAGTTAAGCGATCAAACAAAAAATCAATCTATTTCAAGAATGATGTTAAAGTTACAATGTGTTGGTAATGTAAAAGAGTTTCCCCTAGTAAAGTGATACTAGGTCTTTGATTTAAAAATCAACAATTTAAACAACTTAGACACTACATAATTATTGTTGTTTGTTAATGGTTTAGGGGTCAAAGTAGTAGGTGTGGGAATGATATACCCCATCAATAATAAACTACAGATCCATAAATAGAAAAAAGTTATTGAGTTTTCAAATGATTGGTGGGTTTCACACTATAAATGATTTCAAGTATTTGATAACATTGTGTAAATAAATTGATTTGATGTTAGTGATTAACAATTGTTGGGTTGGAATAGAGGAAATGTTGCTTAGGGTATTTAAATATATAAATAGGGGTTTAGGGGTGGATTTAGAAAATCATTTGCACAAATAATCTTCAAAATTATTTTCAAATAAGTGATTTAGAAAGAACTTGACTATAAGGTTAGTGAGAAGAAATAAACCAAATTCCTCGCCATGAAAACCATGCAGAGTGAGTGAGATGTTTCTAGAGACCTAAAAGAGTGTACCTCTAGTAAGTAACTAATTTTTCAAATATGTGAAGTTTTTGAGCATTTATTATGGTTCAAAATTGACTATAACGAAATCTTTATTCTAGGAATTATGATATCATTGACTATTTTCATGATATCATTGGGGTTGTCAGGATGCGAAACACTAGAAGCATACAGTTGTTTACCAAACCAAGCAACTTAATATGCGGAAATAACCAGAATCAACAAGTAACTAGAATTCAGAATAACACATGATATGAGAGACAATACACAACTTGTATTAATACTTATACAGAAAAGAATACAATAAAGAAGATGCCACTTCTTCTCCACCACCTCTTCAGAGGCTTGCCACACCTCAAGTGAACAATAATTCTCTCCTCAAAGCTCTCTCTCTCAGGTCTCAACACACAACTCAAACACAGAGTTGGTGTTCACCTCCTGTGCTCCATGCACACCACAAGTGCTCCACACACTCCACAAGTACTCAAAGTACTTCAAGTAGATCTCCCATGAACCTGCAATAACCTACACCTCAATAGACCATACTTATGGAAGGAACTCCCTTGCCTTCCTCTTTGCTCTATCCGAGTACACACCTGTACTCCAAGTAGATCCTGCCTAATTCTACTCCCTGTTGTGTTGTTGTCCTATCTAATCTTGCACACCTGCAAATCAACCTGGTTCTGCACACCTGTGAACCTTGACCTTGCACACACATACACCTGCAGATCAATGATCTTACTTACCATGTAGATCTCCTATAAAGGCCATGCACCTGTGACCAAGATCCTACACACCTGAAGAATCTTGCTGACTCTCCAAAACCAGCACCCACCTTGGTACTGCTATGGAACTAGGAGGAACACCCTTGCTCACCTCACACATAGAAGGAGCTAACTTTGCTCAACTCAAACTAGAACACCTTTCCAATACAACCATGAGTCTATTATATAGATCTCATCCAAAACAATGATTAGACATCTAATTACAATAATTTGATCTGTAGCTCTCAGTCTAAAAATAGCTCTAATCATGCAAACACTTGGTTCATTAGCTAATTGCCCGTAATAAGCTCGCAGTCGAACCACATAGGCGACCAACGTCAGTCCCTGTCTGCTTGGAGGTGACCGATGCCATCTGATCCCTGACCGATGTCGGTTGCTTCTCTTCACTATCCTACCGACGTCGGCTGATCAGACTGACGCCAGTTGCTCTGACGCTCAGCAACCTTCAGCAACCCCTCCAATGGCCTTCTCCATGTCTGCATCAGTGAAGCTTTTAGCTCCACAACCTAACAATCTCCCACTTGGAGATAAACAACTGCACTATACCTATACCTATACTCCATCTAATTTGTTTCCTGGTTTGTATCCCTCTTCAAGATCAATCCTGAAGACAACCCACCACACATCCTGTGGTGTATCACCTGTCATCCGATTACCCTGCCACATCCGAACCTACAAACACATGTAGTAAAGTCCTGACCCTGCATGTATACCTGCTATTGGTCCCTCTCAAATACCTAAGAATCCACTTCCCTAAATTGGCTCCTAATTCTCTGACAGCTCCCACTGCATGGGAATACTTAGGTCTATACCAGACCTCATGTGATTTCGGACACTATACCTGTCTAGCCCTTAGTGTGCTCCAGCTCTGCATCTTGAACCTCACCAACACCTGATTCACATCAGCTCCCACTGGAGACAAAATCAACCTGTGATCTCCATATCTCCCATGTCAAAGAATTCCACTGCTCCAAACTCCTCATGACATGCCACTGAACTAATCTTACCCTTAGCTCAGCAAAACCCTGTATGTACAATCCTGCTAGCAAAACATACCATCCACATACAGCAATAGAATGATGTCACGACTCATCATCCACCTGGTAAGACAAACCACAGTAGTTACATGACATTGACTGAAGCCATGCTTCATCCTCCACCTGTCAAAACCTGTACCACTGTCCTGCATCTCCTCAAGACCGTATAACCTGGTCTTCCGTCTCATGTATCTGTTCTCTCTATTCTTCAACTAAGGTATCCATTCATCTCTGTGTTTTCACACCAGCTGGCAATCGTACCCAAAAACACCTATTTGGTTCTCCTCCAAGGAATCACATCCTCATCCATGCCAAACTCACACCTGTTTCCTGGATCCTTCCTGCTCTATAATTAGCAACGAGTATAAAGAAGAGGAACAACAAATTTGAGGGCCTACTTACGTCTTCAGTCCTCTGTATGGGTGTTTGAGACTCCTTGACAGCGTGCTGTCCACCCAAAATCTGTTACAGTGACCGACCTCAGCCACCCCATAGTCTGCATCTGACCGATGTCGATTCCCATGAGTCTGTCCCTAACTACCGACCCTATAGATATCAGTGTCCCTGCTGTCGATGTCAGTCCTCCTGACCAACATCAGTCTTACCTACTATCGATGTTGGTTGTCCTGACCGACGTTGGTCTTACCCTGCCCGACATCGCCAGCTTCAGTCTGCACATGACCGACACTGGCACCTGTCTGTTCGACGCCGGTTCCTCCTGACTGACATCGGTATTTGTGTTCACCTATGAGTGATGACTTTTTACCCGCGAGCTCCTTTAAATCAAACCCCATGTCCAAACTACCCTGCTCAGAAGTATCCAACCCAATCCACTGGTCTCTATCTGTCATTTCCTCCAAGTACACCAAGGCTTTCCAGTTCTTAAGCCTATCAAGTATATCTGTCTTCCGCTTAAGAACATGCATCTCCTTCCTGCTCATGTGACCAAGCCTACGAAGCCACGTCTCCGCAACAAAAGAAGAATCAGTAATATAAATAAGTAGATAAAGAGTACCTATTTTTTTACCACCAGCTAATTCAAGTGCATCCACTGTGAGAGTTCTTATGCATCTCTCATCACCCAATATTTCTGAAGAAATTAGCCATATCTCCAAACCTGGGACCTGCATGACCTTCATCAACACCTGTGTGTTGGCCACCTGCAATTTCAGCTTCACTTCCCCTTTGCCAATTCTTTGGTAAGGCTTACCAGCTCCTCTACCTGGGGCTGCATGGAAAGAGGCAACCGAATCTTTTATCCAAGATTCAACTTTATCCAAGAAACCTCCCAGAGCATCCTGTGCAACAACACCTGCTACATCTGCTTCTTCAGTTCCTTCATGTTGATCTGCTACCAACCAACAATAATCTTTTACCTGCTCTTTCTTTCCATAGGACCGTAAGTAACCATCTGTGCTTTTCAACTCCTCCATTCTTATCTTACTTTCATCTACCATTGCTCTACTCCCACTCAATCAGAAACCCCTGAGAGTGACTTGTAACCACTTGTCAGGATGTGAAACACCGAAAGCATACAGTTGATTACCAAACCAAGCAACTTAATATGCGGAAATAACCAGAATCAACAAGTAATTAGAATTCAGAATAACACATGATATGAGAGACAATACACAACTTGTATTAATACTTATACAGAAAAGAATACAATAAAGAAGATGCCACTTCTTCTCCACCACCTCTTCAGAGGCTTGCCACACCTCAAGTGAACAGTAATTCTCTCCTCAAAGCTCTCTCTCTCAGGTCCCAACACACAACTCAAACACAGAGTTGGTGTTCACCTCCTGTGCTCCATGCACACCATAAGTGCTCCACGCACTCCACAAGTACTCAAAGTACTTCAAGTAGATCTCCCATGAACTTGCAATAACCTGCACCTCAACAGACCATACTTATGGAAGGAACTCCCTTGTCTTCCTCTTTGCTCTATCTGAGTACACACCTGTACTCCAAGTAGATCGTGCTTGATTCTGCTCCCTGTTGTGTTGCTGTCCTATCTGATCTTGCACACCTGCAAATCAACCTGGTTCTGCACACCTGTGAACCTTAACCTTGCACACACATAAACCTGCAGATCAACGATCTTACTTACCATGTAGATCTCCTATAAAGGCCATGCACCTGTGACCAAGATCCTACACACCTGAAGAATCTTGCTGACTCTCCAAAACCAGCACCCACCTTGGTACTGTTGTGGAACTAGGAGGAACACCCTTGCTCACCTCACACAGAGAAGGAGCTAACTTTGCTCAACTCAAACTAGAACACCTTTCCCATACAACCATGAGTCTATTATATATATCTCATCGAAAACAATGATTAGACATCTAATTACAATAATTAGATCCACAGCTCTAAGTCTAAAAATAGCTCTAATCATGTAAACACTTGGTTCGTTAGCTAACTGCCCGTAATAAGCTCGCAGTCGAACCACACAGGCGACTGACGTCAGTCTCTGTCTGCCTAGAGGTGACCGACGCCGGCCGATCCCTGACCGACGTCAGTTGGTTCTCTTCACTATCCTACCGACATCAGCTGATCAGACTGACGCCGGTTGCTCTGACACTCAGCAACCTTCAGCAACCCCTCCAATGGCCTTCTCCATGTCTGCATCAGTGAAGCTTTTAGCTCCACAACCTAACAGGGGTAAATAGTGATTTTGTTAAACATCATAGTGATTTTTTAAATCTTATCAATAGTTTTGTTTGATGGGTCAAAATAATATCGTTGCAGCAAAATCATCGAACATGGAGTGATATCACTAAAATCATGGTAGTGATATTGCTAAAGTGTGAAGAGATTTTGAGGGCTATTGCAAATGAAAAAGGAGGATATCGTGACATAAGATGAGTTATTGAGACTATCCAGATGCATGATGTCCCTATTACTTATGCATAGGATATGGAGATTCTATGAGAGGTAGGTGTAGTGAGGGACTTAAATACTAAGAAACCAATAGCAGGAGACTCTCTTATTATAGATGTGAATGATGAGGATGACATAGGGAAAGAAGACACATGTCATGAGGGCATAGGGCATGAGGGCATAGGTCATGATACATTAGTATGACCTCCTCATATTACACAGATAGATAAAAGAGAGACTATAAGTTCCTCATAGATGTCAGAGGATCATACCCTAATTAAGAGGTTACATGAGGAGATTCAAGTGAGGGATAGAGAGATTAATGGCTTACATCGTGAGGTGGCTAGGTTATAGGGTATAACTACTACTAGAGATGAGAAGGCTGTAGATATTCATAGATTACAAGAGATTTTGGATGGTATGAATGGTGTTGCTATGAGGATAGGTATGAGTACTTATGATGCAGAGACACAGACCCTAGATTATACATCCCTTATTCATAGCTATAGATAGGAGAGAGATAGAACATGCATAAAGCTTATAGAGGTGAGGACACATCTAGCTGAGATAAGTTAGTTAGCCATTTTGGATAGAGTGATGAGGGATATGGAGTAGACTACCTAATAAATGAGTCTATATGAGGATGTTGTACCATTAAATCAATGTGAGCCATCTTTTAGAGATTATTATATTAGATTATTAGTGTCAACTAGATCGATGTGACCAATAGAATCTAATAGATCTGTGGGATATGTATCATGAGGGATGTGACTACCATGAGGTATCCCATGATAGTTAGAGCCTTTTCAGAGATTAGACACCCCTTTTGAGGGATAGGATGAAACTTAGCTTTGACTTAGATTTATGTGATGGACTAAATTGATGTATAGACATGATGTATCTATTTTATAGACACATTTTGATAGATATACATGATGACTTTGGCATTTATGGAATTTGGACATTGACTTATTGTTTGGATTAGGTTACATGGATATCACTATTCATACTTTCCTGCATATTAGTTGTATTTATCATGTATGCAATTGTATTTTTTATTCACTATTTATTGTGCTTATGTATGGATACATTATTATTATGAAATGAAATGAAATGTATGATGATGGATGAAACTTTGCAGCATAACATGGATTTCCATTCATTGCATTGGTATTCTGAAAAGTTTGGAGTATTTTAAGAAACCTGATTTTTAATGTAGCTTTAAAACATAGTATCACCGATGATATGGAATAATCATGATGAATTTTGATGTTTTGAAGCATGTAAAAATAAAAGAAGAATAATTTGTGTTTGAACAAAGTATGTCATGATATGGTCATAGCCATACTATGTATGTGTTTTACACAAAATAATATTTTCAAAAATAAACAACAAAATTTAATTTAGACAAAAAAAAAGATATACATGAACAATGAAAGGCATAAACATAAACTAATAACAATAAATGAATGACTACTGCTAATTAATTCAAATGTAAATGAATCCATTCTAAAGAAATAAAGTTTTACAAAACCAAGAGTGATAAGATATACAAAGCTAGACCATACAATTCATAAAAGATAAAATGCAACCAAAAAATGGCCAATGCAAAGAAATAAAGGATAAAATTAACCAAATAAATGGATAAGGCAAAGAAAATAAGTAGGGGATGGCATAATAATCACATTAAAAAACAAGCATGAACACTGGATAGATGAGAGAGAAGCCAAAGAAAAAGGCTTAAGGGTAAAGGATATGGGGGATGGATGATGGATGAAGGCAGTGGCTGAGCTGACCCTAGAGACCCCGTGTCTCTAAGTGCTACCTACATAATCCACTTAGACAATGTCCATGTGTGGATATCAGACCATATGTAGTTCTCCCAAATATGGGAAGTGATAAAAAAGTGGATGGTTGATGAAGTGTATGATGAAAATTGATGCATGAATGACCCACCTAATGAACAAACAAATAGAAGAAAAGGGTAGTGGTTACTATGGTTATACTATGAAATGCATGAATTTGGTTGCTTTGTTTGGACTTGGTTTGTTTTGGTTTTTATGTTTTATGAATGTTTTTGTAGTTATTTTCTCTATCTTTTTTTATGTTTTTGTGCCTTTTGAATTTTTGAAATTGTTTTTGGGATTTTTCTAAAATATTTTGAATGTTTTTTTTTTGATATCTTGAATGGAAATATTGAGGAAGCCACTCTCCCAAACTATGAGAAAGATTACTAGTTTTACAAATGTAATTACAACTTGGAATTTGAATAATGATTGTAAGGGAAACAAAATGGCACAAATGGATTTATGTAGCAAAACTAGTGCAAATATCATGCCCCCAATCAAAAGGAGTAGTTTACAAATAATGGATTTTACACATGATGCTAGAACTAATTTTCATCATGGTACTTATCCAAAGTGCCATGGACATGGTTTTCACTTTTGCACGTTCTATGCACACACCTTTATTATTATTATTATTATTATTATTATTATTATTATTATTATTATTATTATTATTATTATTATTATTATTATTATTATTATTATTATTATTATTATTATTATTACTATTATTATTATTATTATTATTATTTGTTTTTGTATAACTTTTTTATATATTTTGACTTTTAGATAGATCGATAATAGCACATAGATCCATATGTTTAACCATAAAATCTCTTAAGGTGCATGATGTTCATAGGCTCATCAAGCTCCTCTCCATATTTCATGGCCAATTTATAAGCTCTAGATCCATATTTGGCTATGACGATGTATGGACCTAACCAATTAGATTCAAATTTTCCTTTCTTTTCTCTGTCAACATTAGTGTTTCATTGATTTTTCTTTAGATCAAGATCTCTAATTTTAAATTGCCTAACTTTAATCTATTTTTTGTAGCTACGATGAAGGTGATTGTGATAAAATTGTAGGTGATTTAAAGCATTGGGTCATTTTTCATCTAAGATATTGATCTCATTTAAGTGTGACTCTCGATATGATTCCTCATCTATGATTTACTGTAAACATATTCTTAGTGATAGAATCTCAACTTCAATAGGAAAAATAGATTCACTACCATAAACAAGGGAATAAGGGGTTGCCCCCGTGGGTATGTAGATACTTATACAATATGCCCAAAGGGTGGGATATAGTTGGGTATGCTAGTCATGACCAACTTCATTGACAACTCTCTTAAGAATATGCAAAATATTCTTATTTATTTTCTTAGCCTAGTCATTTCCTTACAGGTAATATAGAGTGGACCATCTGTGCTTTATATGGTATGTATGACAAAAGGGTTTTACAATTTTAGTCTTGAAGGATTTTCCATTGTCATAAATGATAGTGGATTGAATACCAAAGTGGAAAATAATGTGGTTAAGTATAAACTTAGGAATTTGTTTGTCAGTGACATAAGTTAATGGCATTACTTCCACCCATTTAGTAAAATACTTAGTGGTGGTGATAATATGATTATGCCCACCATAAGAACTAGGATTAATCTTCCCTATGAGGTCTAACCCCCATGTGGAGAATGGCCAATGTGTTGTTATAGGCTACACAGCTTATGAAGGACTATGGATAAGATCTCCATGCTTTGGACAAGGTATACATTTTTTGACATATGCATATGAGTCAGATTCTATGGTTTGTGAATAGTAACAAACTCAAAGAATTTTTTTAGCTAGAACAATCCCACTTGAATGTGACCCACAAATTCCCTCATAAAATTATTAAATAGCTAAAGAAAATTCATCAAAATTTAAACAATGTAGAAGGGTTCCATCATAGCCACAATGATACAAATTATTACCAAGGATTGTGTAATGGGATGTTCATTGGATGGACTTATGTTAGTTTGAGGATAAATTATATGGTAGTGTATTGATGAAAAGGTATTTATATATATTGGAGTACCATGATGAGGAGGGACTAACAATTTCATATTCCATTTTTGACTCTAGTGTATCATAAGAAGGAAATATTAAGTACTCAACCAAAAACTTGTTATGCTTGGTGTTTAAATAAATCAAGGAGACTATCATTGCCATAGCATCTGCTGCCCTATTATTGATTCAAGGCACCTATTCAAACTGGATGTATTCAAAAGATTTAATCAAGTTATCCACCATTTTCTTATAATGTATGAACTTATCATCATATGCTTGGAATGCATTAGTTGATTGATAATGAGCTTGGAATCTCCAAAAACAAGGACATGTTGAATATCCCCCTAAATTGTTATCTTGAGACCTATTATTAAACCTTCATACTCTACTATTTTTTTTGTACATGGGAATTAAATATGAAATTAATTAGGTATATAAATTTCATTAGGTGTTAATAACAATATACCAACCCCAAAACCATGATTTGTAAAAGAGCCATCAAAGAAAATTTGCCAAAGAAAGGATTCATCAACTGACATAATTGCATCATCAGGGAATTCTTCAATAATTGGTGCCTTCCCATGAAGTGGTGCTTCTTATCAAACATATAAAAGTGCCTAACCCTTGATTTATTTCTAATTAACATACTCTAGATCAATCTCACTAAGTAACATGACCCACTTAGCCATCGTGCCTATTAGAGCTATTTTAGATAAAAGATACTTAAGGGGATCAATTTTAGCAATGATTTTTATTTGATTGTTAAGAATGTAATTTCATAACTTTTGAGAAGCAAAAACTACTACAAGATAGGATTTTTCCATTTGAGATTAATTTAATTCAAAAGATATTAAGGTTCTTATCAAATAATAGACTGCTCTCTCTTTTCCATTGTCATCAAGTTGTGCTAGTAATGCTCCAAGAGCATATTGTGTAGCATAGATATATAGAAAAAATGGCTTATTATCTATTTGTGGCATCAAATTTTGTGGATTGGAAAGATATTACTTGATATTAATAAACACCTTTTCACAATATTTTATCCAAGTGAAAGTGATGTCTTTTTTCAAAAAGAATGTAAATGGATGACAGATATCTGCAAGCTAGGAGATAAATATTTTAATGGCTTGTATCTTTCCTTATAAGATCCTTCTCTATTGTATATTCATGGGTGGTGGCATATCCGTGATAGCTAAAACATTAGAAGGGTCAACTTCAATACCACATTGTGAAACAATGAATCTTAACTACTTTCTTTATGTAACACCAAATACACACTTTTTTGGATTTAACCACATGTTATACTCTCACATTATTTCAAAAATATGATGAATCACATAAAAATGATATACTCTAGATTTAGATTTGGCCAAAATTTCATCCATATATTCCTCTATAATATCACTTATCATGTAATGAAAGATAACTATCTTTTCCCTCTAATATGTAGCTCTTACATTTTTCAACCCAAAAGGCATTACCTGGTAGCAGACTGTTCCCCATGGAGTTGTAAACATTTTTTTATGTTGGTCTTATTTAGTAATTTTAACCTAATTATAGCCATAAAACCTGTCTATCAAGGATAACATTTCATGGCCTGTAGTAGAGTCAATTATCATATCTATATTGGGTAATGGGAAATCATCTTTTAGACATTATTTATTGATATCATAGAATTTCATGCATACTCTGATCCCTATTAGCTTCTTAGATACTATCACAATGTTTGATATTTAATCTAAATAATCATTAGGGTGTATAAATCCTATCACCAATTATTCATTTAGTTCTTCTTTGACAAGTAGTGCTATATTGGGATGCATTTTTCTAAGTTTTTGCTTGACTAGATTCACATCTAGGTGCACCACAAGATGGTGAACTACCAATTTGAGATATAGTCCTAGAATATCCATATAAGACCATGAAAATACTTCATAAAATTCATGAATAAATAGTGTAAATATCTCCCTTTCCTTTGAACTGAGTAAGATAGCAAGTTTTATAATTTTTGGGTCATCGTCGCTACCAATGTTTACAAGAATGGTTTCCTTAATAAGCAAACTAGATTCATCTTTGTAGGCTTGAGGTGGTATAAGGAGATGGAAATATTCATCTACCTCTTATTTTTTTGATTTTTATGTAGAATTAATAAATTGATGCAATCTCTATTCTCCAAAATATGTTGAATCTGATAGTTGTATTAAGAAACCTTTTGTATGGTCACTTATAGGAATTTGATCTCTAATTTTTAAGAACTTAGTTAATGCTTCATCATTTTTGATGAATTCAAGTTGAGGTGTGGATGTTTTGTACCAATATATTAAATAAGGATATGTGATGTCAAGAATTAAAATGGCATGTTCATGGAAAAGATTGGTAAATCCTAGATCTTTAAAGCGACTACTGATGGAGCCTATCTTGTTGTCTGATGAATCATATCCAAACTCACTAGAAGAATCACTTTGAGAAATTTTTAGATGTACATCAAGTGGATTAAATCCTATATATTTATTCCCTTCATTGGCTATGATGTTTATGGGTTCCATGTTACCTTGTTCATAGATACCAAGACTCTTGCCTTTGTAGTCTATTATTTTACACATTACAGATTTTGCAACAAGATATTGGTTAGTGGAAAAAAAGTGGCTAATTCATTTGAATAAAGCCAAGATGAATTTTAATCATCAATATGTTCATCATAAATCAAACCTCCCTTTAAAAATTGTGTTTGCCCAATCTTCTTTTATCATTCTTTGATCCTTTAGATGATTTGGCTTGCCATACTCATTAGGATTTGCATGGATTATACTGGTATAAAAATCTTGAATAATATACTCATTCACACCTTGATCAATTATTTTTAAATGGGAATAAGTTGAGGATGAAGGTTTATGGGATAATGAAGTACATTATTATTTAATATAAGGAGTTTTTGAGATTTTTTCCATGAATGGGTTGTTGGAATCTTGTTGAATAAATGGCTCATTAGTTAATGTTTTTTCAATAGATATGGATGGACTTGGAGTGTTAATCCAAACATCAAGGGGAGGTGTTTGAAATAAATTATTATGAATGATGTAATTATTTAGTGAAGGTTAATCCTCAATAAGGGTGAAATTATAATCTGTGACAGGGAGATAATTGGATTTTTGATATTTACCTTCCAATAATTTGCAATATTGGAAGGGACGAGGATCCCCTTGAATGGTTACTTCCATTCTTGCATGGGAAAAATTCAAAAACTGGTGAAGGTTTGATGGGATGGCATTCATGGCATGGATCCATAGATGTCCAAAGAGTATATTATATGGTAAATCAAGATCAAGGACACGAATAATTGTCTCCTTAATAATTGTACCTACCATTAAAGGAAGATGAATTGTGCCAATGGATTGCATCTCATTATTATCATATGCTTTGATTATTATAATATTTTCTTCTAATGTTTTTATCATATATCCAAGATGCTTTATGAATCTTAGTGTACATAGATTAAGGGTTGAACCATTATCTATAAAACCCATTTTTACCTTGTGCCTAGAAATAATAACCTCTATACACAAAGGTAGATTATGATCTGAACCTAAGGGAGAAACATCATAATGGTCAAATGTCACTTTCTTACTTATTTCCAAAGAACCAATTAGAGCTTAAAATTTTGTAAGATTGATGTTTTTAGGTACATTAGATTCTTGAAGGGCTTTATACAAAATGTCTTTATATACAGTGGAAGTTTTGAGAAGATCTAAAATGGATATGTTTGTTGACATCCACTCAAGGTTATCTAAGATGTCATATTTTCATTTGACACTAGGTGGTGGTGCACTTGGTAGAGTAAGCTTTGTGTGTCTTTTAGTAACCACACATTCATATTTGGATGGGATTATAACATTATCATGCTTGTGTACCATATCAATGTTATTAATGATAGAATCAAATGGATGATTGGCTTGGTTGACATTACTTAACTTTGGTTGCTCTTGATTTTTCTTACCTTTACCTTGCTCATGGTTAGGGAATGGATCCTAATATATCCCAAGTTTCTGATTATTAGATTGTGTGGTTGAGCTATTTTATATTGCTATGTCATCTTTATCAATAAGATCCTAGACATAATATTTGAAATTTATGCATCTATTTGTAGAATTTCCTTGTATCTGATGGTAATCGTAGTACTCATCCACCTTATACCAATCAAGGTTTGAAACATTATCTTCAAAAGGTTTTGTGTTGTGCCACATTATCATGTTTTCATTGGCTAACTTTTAGAAAATATTTTCGTAAGTGTCCCCCAGTTGAGTAAACTTGTGCTTTGGTTGTCCTTGTCTTGGTTACCCTCCTATAATTGTTATGTTATGGGTTAAATTTTTAGGCATTTGATTTTATGGGTTTTGAATTTTCTTCACATTAGTTACACCATCCCCCATAAGATTCCTATTTTTAGAAAAGAACTTAGGTTTATCTATTGGTTTATGCACTAGTTTAGAAGAAATGTTGTTGTTTCGTTTCAAGATTTTAATGATTCCTTTGTTAATTAAAGTTCTATCTACTTGAATTCCCTTTTCAATTAAATCATTGAAAGCTCATGGACAAAGGAGTAAATGATGACTTAAATCTGAATTTAAGTTATTCATGAAAATATCCACCAATTCGGTTTTTAGGAATGACCATGAAAAGTAGCTTGCCATTGCTATCCATCTTCGAAGAAATGAAGCAAAGGTTTCACCATATCACTGTTTAGTGTTTTGCAAATCTAGAGTGATCAAGTCTTTCTCAATGTTGTAAGAAAAATGATTAACAAACTTTTCAGATAAATCCTCAAAAGTGAAGATAGACCTCTTTGGGAGTTTATAAAACCATTCAAGAGCTTGACCTCCAAGGCTCCACCAGAAGAGACATAACATAAAATCTTTGTGATAGGCAACTTCAATACATGCATGATAAAATATTGTTAGGTGTTCCCTGGGATCTCCTTTTCCTTTGTATTTGTCAAACTTATTAACTTCAAAATATTTAAGGAATGGTATATTCATCTTACTTACATCATAAGTATATGAGCAAATTTCTTCATACTTGTATTGCTTTTATTGGTTGTATGACCCATCTTGTAAACCTTAGACCTGATCCCTGATGTTTTGAAATTCTTGCATTAAAAAGGAGGATATCTGATCTATTTGACTAGAGGATACAGGTTGTTGATTAGTTTGTTGAGGAATTTTGAAAATTTGTTATGATTGGGATTGTTATAACCACGGTTTTGGGGTTGGGAAAAGGTATTTATGTTATATCAAAGATTTTGATTAGTGCCATAATTTGTTTGACTTAGATTTGGGTTGAAGTTGAAATTGGTTTGAGTTGGGTTTTTATTTTGGGTTGAGCCAAGATTAGGATTTGAGCTAAACTAGTTGGGACTTAGGTTTGGGTTGAAATTAGTATTAGTATTTTTTTGCATTTTATTAGTGTTAGGATTTCAAAACTGAATGGTTGGATTAGTGCTTGATCTATTTTGATTTGGATTAGAATTCATAGGAGATGATCCTAACAACAATTTATTTGGCGCATTTGAATATACATCTAGGTTATTGAATGTGCTTGAAGTAACATTCAAACTAGGATTTGTTACTTAATTAGGCAAACTTGAATATGCATTCAAGTTTTGATTAAGATTAGATATATGGACGAGTTTTAAAAACTATGATTTGGATTGATTTAAGAGTATGAATAAGCATTCAAAATTTGATTAGTTTGACCATAGCCTTGAAATTTTTGGGGCATACCCAAAGTGGGTATGGTCAAATTTTGTTTTGTTGGATTTGAATTGGATGTGAAACTCGTACTCAATTTGGGATGATTTTGATTTATGATAGGCAAACTTGAAATAGGGTTCAAGTTTTGATTAGCTTATTAAAAAATTTAGGAGTTTGAAATGGCATTCAAACTTAGATTGGTAGGATGATGTTGTAAATTTATATTTACACTCATGGTAGGATTACCAAATGGTTATTCGATTGATGAAATTGAAAATTCACCATCTCTTGATTTCTTTGTTTTTGCATGGATTTCAACAAAAAAATGATGGCTAGCTTGGGATGACTCTTCACGCAAGATGGCTTTCCCTTTATCTTGAGAGACTTTGGGATGAGTTCATGAAGAAGGAATGAAGGTATTACCACTACCCACTAAATATCTTTGGATATTTTGTTGCTTAACATTGATAAGAGAAGGATCTTTACTTGTAATGAGATATTACAAGTTATGCACATCAAAATTAGGAGGGAATTTGGCACCAATACCCAAGACCCAAAGTAGAAATTCATTTTTATTATACATAATATATTGATCTAGAGATGGTGGAAGTTGGGTAGCTTTGGGGATACCTTCATCTTGATATGGATCTCCCTCCTCATTTTCATGTTTGGTGATTTCATGTATCTCTACATGATGCTCTTGATCGGGAAACTAAAAGGGGTCATTGCCAAAAGGCTCTTCTCTTGCATGAGGATTTAACATGGCCATTTTATGTGTAATAGGCATGGTTTTGGAGAGAAAGAGAAAAAAGACTTTGAAGAAAGAAGGATAATCTAAAATTACAATAAACCAATGATTTGACTAAAAAGCTTTAAATTTTGAACCAATTACCTTTAAGGATGTGAATTTTTTAAAGGAATTAGTTTTCAAAATAAGGATTTTTAACACATGGTAAATCACAAGGAAATAAAAAAAAATTTCTATTCTAAACAAACAAGCAATTGTACAAAAAATTTGAAAACTAGGTAGAAGGTGTTGAACAACTTTTAGGCTTTTGTTATCACTTACTCATTCATGTTCTCAAATGTGGCCTAATGTTTCAAGGTGATAAACATGGAGGATCCTACCATGCCCATGGCCTACTGAGTCTAGTTTTAAGGGTGTGTAAAAAGTAACTTCTTGGCACTAACCACTAACTGATGCACCAAAGTTGAACCAAAAAGAGGAAATACTAGGATTAAGGTATACACAAGATTATCTAGGGGGAATAAAATCATGGAAGATATTGATATATAGATACACACTCTTAAGTCTTATCTCAAAGTGCCCAACATAGATGTAGGGGTCTCAATGTGTTGACAATCATTAATATTAGATCTTAAATCAATTGTTGAAACCTTGGGTATTAGAGCATAAAATCTCCTCACATCACAATGTGTTTAAAACATACAACCGCTTAGGCAATTGAAATAGTTGAGTCTTTATTTATATACCCTACTAGAAAATGAGGTTTGGCATATTGCATGATGGTGAAATCCATAGTCAATAGAGCCCCTAATAAAATAAAAATAAAGAGTCAATACTTGTTTTTGATTTCCAAGCATCATCACCAACATGATGCCAAAGAAAGAGCATACACAAGATCAACTAGGGTAATAGATAAGTCACAATAATGTTTTTGATTTCTAGGTATCATCACTAATGTGATGCCAAGGAAAGAGCATACACAACCTTTACAACCAAACAAGAATAAAAAAATAACAAACGGATTTACTCTGTAGAAAATAAAGTGTGATTTTTTTATGAAGAATGTGCAAGACTAAAAATGAAAGATGTTGGTGACAAAAAATGAAGAAAATTAGCGTAATTCTTTGCTTTTTTGCAATTGTCTTTGGCTAGTGTTCTACAAACAAGGTGTTAATTTATTTTTTCTCAAGATAAAAATAAGATAACCTACAAAAAGTGTCAATGTATACACATAGCTCTAATACCACTTGTCAAGATCTTAGATCACAATTTATTACTTTTGTATAAGCAACTAAACACGGAATTGAACCAAAAGTAATAAGTAACTAGAAATTAGAAACAACAAAGAATAGGAGATAAGAGAAACAATATAATATGTATTAAACTCTTTCATAAGGAAATACAATGAAGAAGTCTCTCTCTCCTCAAACCTCATAAAATGTACAGTAATTCTCCCTCAAGAGTTCTCTCTCTCTCAATCAATTACAACCAACTCAAACACTGAGTTGTTCCCTCCAGTGACAATCAACCCAATTATTGTTGCCTCCTTTTCCCCACATATCTTCTTGATCTTGCACCTTGCAGATCTAATTGATCTTGCACCCTACAGATCTAATTGATCTTGCTTACAGTACAATACAACCCCATGGGTCTCTTAAATAAAACCCAAAACAAACAATAATTAGAAATGTAGACTCAAGACTAAAATTAGTCTTTACATGCAAACTAAATATTCATCTAAAATTAGAACAGTTTTGGAAACACACAGGTGACCGATGTCAGTTCCTATCTAATCAATGCCGGTTGACCATAACCAATGCCAGTTACTGTGTAGCTAAAGATAACCAATGTCGATCGATCCCTAACCGATGTCGGTTGGCTTTGATTGATGTCAGTTAGTGTGTAACTCAAAAACCTCCACATTTGCACATTTAGTGAAGCTTTTAGCTCCACAACTCAACAATCTCCCACTTGGAGATAAATAGCTGCATCTGTATCTATACAACAACATCTTCTAATTTGTTTTTGGCTTGTTTCTCCATCTTCAAGTTCAATCTTGAAGACCAACAAAAGTTGAATGAAGATTCAACTTCTCCTTTGTTATCAGCTTTGTTAACATATCAGTAGGGTTCTTTTTCATATGGATCTTTTCCAGCTTCAATTGACCATCCTCTAATACATGTCTAATGAAGTGGTACCTAAGCTGTATATGTTTGGTTCTTGAATGAAAGGTTGAATCCTTTGCCAAATGAATTGCACTTTGACTATCACTGTATAATCTGCAACTCTTTTGCTCCTTTCCCAACTCTTCCATGAACCAAGTCATCCATATCATTTCCTTGCTAGCCTCTATGACTGCAATGTATTCTGCCTTTATAGTAGACAGGGCAACAACCTTCTACAACTTTGAAATCCAGCTAACCGTCATTCCACCAACAGTGATCACATATCCTGTGGTGCTTCTCCTACCATCCAAGTCACCTACCATATCCGAATCTACATACCCATGTAGAGAAATGTTTGACCCTCCATAGCATAAATACCTACTGTTGGTCCCTCTCAAATATATGAAAATCCATTGAACTGCTTTCCAGTGTTCCTTTCCTGGATTGGCCATAAACTTGCTGACAACTCCCACTGCTTGGGCAATATCAAGTCTAGTACATACCAATTACTCAACCTCATCATGTGATTTAGGACACTATTCTTTGCTTAACTTGAACTGTCCAGCCATAGGTGTGCTTACCAGTTTAGCATCTTGCAAATTCAACATTTCCAACACCTTATTCACATAATCCTCTTGAGACAAAATCAACTTGTGATTTTTCCTGTCTCTATAAATACTCGTGCCAAGGATTTTCACTCCTAAATCCTTCATGGCAAATGTCTCAGCTAATTTTACCTTTAGCTCAACAATTATCTGCATGTGTGAACCTGCAATAAGCATATCATCTACATACAGTAATAGGATAATGTAGCTACTATTATCCAATTTGGTAAAATAAACACAACGGTCAGATTGACATTGACTAAAGCCATGCTCTGTCATAAACCTGTCAAACCTCAAATACCACTATCTTGGAGCTTGCTCAAGACCATATAACCTGGCCTTATGTCTCACTTGTCCATTCTCTCCTTCCTTTAACCTCTATATCCATTTGTTTTTTAGTGTTTTTTTCTGTCTGGAAACTCAACCAAATCCCACATTTGGTTCTCATTCAAGGAATTAATTTCCTCATTCATGCCATGTTCCCACTGTTTCTTGGATTCTACCTGCATTGCCTCTTCAAAACTTCCTAGTTCTCCACCATCAGTGAGCAACAAGTAGTATAAAGAAAGGGAATACTGAATTGTAGGTTTACTTACCCTTTCAGACCTCCTCATTGGCATTTGAGACTCATTGACAGCTTGCTATCCACCCAAATTTCTTGACAGTGACCGATCCCGGTCATCTCTCAGTCTGCACCCGACTTGACCGATGTCGGTTGCCATCTGACCGATGTTGGTTTTTACCTACCTAACATCACCGACTTCGGTCTTCACCTGACCGACATTGGTTCCTACCTGATCAATGCCGGTCTCTACCTGACTGACGTCAGTGTCTTTGTTTTCCTGTGAGTGATGATTTTTACCCACGAGCTCATTTTGGAACATAACCTTTTCCAAATCAAGATTGCCCTGCTCATAATTATTCAACCTCTTGATCTGATCACTGTCCATCACCTTCTCCTTGAAAAATAAGGCTTTTCATTTCTTAAATGTGTCAAAAACATCAGATTTCCTCTTTATGCAATAAACCCATACCTTTCTTGTAGCATCATCAATGAAAGAAACATAATACTGTGATCCTCTAATAGAAGCTCCCTGAGCTGGTCCCCACACGTCTGTGTGAACAAGCTCCAACTTATGCTTCTTCTTTGTTGAACCAGTCTTGAGAAATCTCACTTTCTCCTATTTCCCAAAAATACAATGCTCACAAAAATCTAGATCTATCAAATTTGAAAGCTTACCTTTTGACTTAAGAACATGCATTCCCTTCTCACTCATGTGACCAAGCCTATAGTGCCACATCTTTGCATCTACATCTGAAGTAGATAAAACAGAAGGAGAATTAGTAATACAAGTAGATAGATAAAGTGTACCTACTTTATTACCTATAGCTAATACAAGTGCACCCTTGGAAACTTTCCAAGATTCAGCTGTGAGAGTTACTGTGCAACCCTCATCACCCAACTTTCTTGCAGAAATCAAATTTCTCTTCAGGATGGGTACATGCATGATATCCTTCAACACCCATGTGTTTCCATTCTGCAATTTCAGCTGCACTTTTCCTTTGCCAAAAATTTGAGAAGGCTCACCATCCCCTAAATAAACTTTTCCAAAGTCTCCATGGACATAATCATTGAAAAATTCTCTATTTGGGGTTGGAAGCAGATGCAGTATTAATAACTGCCATTACCAAACTATGTCAACTTTCAGGTAAAGAGCATAAGATTAAGAGAGCCTTAATTTCATCATCAAAAACTATTTTGATTAAATTTAACTGATTTATTAATCCATGGAAATCATTAAGATGACTAGATACAGATCCACCTTCCTACATTTGCAAAATAAAATAATTGCTTCATAAGATATACCTTATTCGAAGCTGAGGGTTTTTCATATAAATTTACCAAAGTATCCATTAACTCTACTATTGTCTTTGCCTATGATAATTTGGAAACCACAGAAGATGCTAGGCTCAACCTTATAGATCCAAGAGCCTTTCTATCAAAAACATTCCATTCTTCATCTTTCATATCTGTGGGCTTACTTGAAACCCCACCCAACGGTAAGTACAGATCTTTCTGATACAGATAATCTTCAATCTACATCTTCCATAATTGATAATTCTTTCCATTGAATTTTTCCTTTCTTAGTTTACTTTCTTCTACCATTACTTTACTCCCACTCAATTAGAAACCCCTGTGAGTGAATTCTATAATCAACAAACACTAACACGCTCTGAAACCTGTGATTTGATACCAATTGTCAGTGTATACACATAGCTCTGATACCACTTGTCAGGATCTTAGATCACAATTAATTACTTTTGTATAAGCAACTAAACATGGAATTGAACTAGAAGTAATAAGTAACTAGAAATCAAAATAGCAAAGAATAGGAGATACGAGAAACAATACAATCTATATTAAACTCTTCCAAAAGGAAGTATAATGAAGAAATCTCTCTCTCCTCACACCTCGTAGATGTACATTAATTCTCCCTCAAGAGTTCTCTCTCTCTCAATCAATTACAACCAACTCAAACACTGAGTTGTTCCCTCCAGTGACAATCAACCCAATTGTTGTTGCCTCCTTTTCCCCGTAGATCTTCTTGATCTTGCACCTTTTGGATCTAATTGATCTTTCTTACATTACAATATATCCCCATGGGTCTCTTAAATAGAACCCAAAATAAACAATAATTGAAAATGCAGACTCAAGACTAAAATTAGTCTTTACATGCAAACTAACTGTTCATCTAAAATTAGAACAGTTTTGGAAACACACAGGTGACTGATGTCAGTTCTTGTCTGACCGATGCCAGCCAACCATAACTAATGCCAGTTACTATGTAGCTAAAGATAGTCGATGTCAGTCAACCCCTAACTGATGTCAATTGGCTCTGATCGATGTCAGTTACTGTGTAACCCAGCAACCTCCACATTTGCACATTTAGTGAAGCTTTTAGCTCCACAACTCAACAAAAAGGAATGAAAAACCATGAAAAACACATTAAAACAAGCCTTTGTGACAAAATCATTGTTACACAGTCAAGTTAGAAAAGCAAAATTGTAAAATGATCATGTAGAAAAAAGATAAAAATAGAAAAAACTTATAGAAATAATATCATTGTTATTCTCAATGAAATCATTATGCAAAACAACAAAATCACTATTGAACAAAATTTATTCAGAGAAAGACAAAATCATTGCAGAAGAAAACAAAATCACTATAGAAGGACACAAAACCATTGCATAAAAAGGCAAAATCATTGAACAAAAAGACAAAATTACTGCAAGGTAAGATGATATCGCTGTTGTCTAATGAAATCATTATTTTGACACAAAATCACTGTTCACTTGGAAAAGATATAAAAAGCACAAAAATGTGTAAAAAGTGACAAAAACATTATTAAGTCCAACAAAATTGCTGAAATGTGCTCCAAAATCACTATTACATAAGAAAACATATAATCAAATAGAAAATTTGAGACAACCTGTAGTCTGTACTAGCTCAAAAATAAACAAGATTAAATGCAAAAGATAAATGAAAATAAAATAAAAATATTAAAAGACGTGGGTAGGTCTCACCGAGCATGCCAAAAATGTATGAATTAAAAAGCACAAAGACAAAGAACAAGTCTATTCTAAGCTAAATTATACCAATGTTAGAGCACCAAATGCAAGAAATAACAATTAAAAACCTTCATAGTTTAAACACAATAATCCTCCATTACGATTCAGATCTGATTTGCTCTATCAAAATGTGGTGCTCACTCCTCTAATGCAAAGGTGAAATGGTCAACATTTGGATGCAAAATATTGACTTTGATTCACTTTGGATGCAAGATTTTATTATGATTTGCTAGATTCTAATTGTGATTTTTCAATATTTGTGTCTCTTAAAAATGAGGATTCTCAAGCCTATTTATGGAACCGTGGATTACAATCTGACGGTGGAGGATCAATTGGACTTTTTTAAGGTTCAAAATGATCAATGATTGAGGATGAGTACTCATCCATGAATATAGGAACTATTTCAATTAGGTCAAGCAAAAAGAGGGTTTGGTTAGTAAACTTAGTCAAAATAGAGTGACAACTCAGTGGAGGAATCATAAGAAGTGGAGGTTTTCATAGATTTGGTTGGGATGAGGGAGAGAAAGGTGGGAGAAGTTTGAATTGTTAAATTAAAAAATTAAATAATTAAAATAAAGAATAAAAGGTGTAAAATTGAATTTTTCAAAATTATTTGAATTAATTAAGTAATTGATTTTAGGAAGAAATGTTAATTATTAAATTAAGAAGAATGATTAATAAACTTAGGAAGAATGATTAAATAAACTAAGGTGAATTTTGACACTAAATGAAATTTAGGTGTCTATATAATCTGTTCTAAAACTATTCTACTTGAAGAGTTATTGATTAGGGTTTCTATTGGAGAATAATCTTGTCTTCTAGAAAAGTCTTGGATGTTGACGCCTTTCTTAGTGATCCTTACAATCCACAACAACCTCTTGTGAAGCATCTTTGGCCAAGGAATAAATTGAGTCTCGATGGGTTCGTCTTCAAGGTAAGTATCTCTAACTTTACTCTTATATTTTAGTAGATAGAAGTAACATAAGTAATGGCTTTTGAATATATTTCTATCGTCATGCATTAAGGTTATATCTATACATAGCTTAATTAGAATTATTATATTCATGTTTACTTTTTATGTTTATTAAGCCCACTTTATGTTACAAGATTTGGTGAGAACTAGATTAGATTTGAGTTTACTTTGCATTTACTTAGTGAATATGAAAATGTAGGACCTAGTTAGGGTTATTCCATAGTGTTGATTGACTAGAGGCTTTGAAACCCTTTCTAGTGATGTGATTATGGTAAGAGATCCTTTGCTTAGGTAAAGCAGATCCTTCTTGGTCATGACCCAAAATATCTAATGTATCAATAAATAGAAGTGTAAGTAGGATTTATCTTATTTGAGCTAGGATTGATTAATAGGTTCGCTACATTTTCCTTTGTATAAATTTTGGTGAACTTAATTTGAATCAAATCCTTGAAAGTTTTATTTCACACATTAATTTTATCATCACATTATAAATTTTCATTTTTACATAGCTGTATCAAATCTATTAATATAGTTATAACAGTCTATGCATAGATTTAACACACAGTCACACCAAAATGACCCTAGTTTGTATGTACATGTCTTCTCCAAATACAAGTCATGGGATCGATTAACTCAACATAGTTTTCTTATTCAATTATAGGATTTCATACATAGTTGATCTAGTCAATTTTGTCTATAGTTCTTATTTTTTAGCATACAGGTTTACAGACATAATCAAGCCAATCGACTCTATCCATAAATTTGTTTTAATCACAAAAGTTTTGAAAACTTCATCGATTTAGTCAAATATGTTCACATAATATTTAAATCAAAACTTGAGCAACAAAACATAAAAAAATTAAAATTAGGCATTTTTAAAATGACCAAGGTGCATTCTTATCATCTCTGTTATTTTAGTTTTTCATTTAAAATACTATTTTTCATAATTTTATAGTTTATAAAACTATAACCCTATAAAAAATTGCATAAACTAATTCAAAATATTTTATAGCCTATCGTCTATCTAGAATACGTAATTGACTTATTAGATAGTGTTTTTCTATATCTTGCTTATGTAGAATAGTAGAGACCCTGTCGACTCTGTTCTAAATTATTTGCGTATAGTGTCACTTGAACTAACTCTGTACTCTTCATAATCAAAGGAATTGACTTATTTTTCTATTAATTAATTCATTTTTTTATTTCATTTGATTGTATGATTAGAGTAACAAACATAGATTAATTAGGTGATTTTTTAATTTACTAATTTAGTCACACTATATTTCTCTTTTGCACACACTTCCAAATCACTTTATACTAAAAAGCATTAAACATTTTTATTCCCAAAATCTACCTACTTGGATTTTATCACTAAAGGGAAAGCCAACTTGGTTTTTTAGCCAAATATAAATAGGTGGTTGATGGTATATATTATAAAATCATCTGACACCCTTATCATTGTAGGATTATGAAGTAACAAGGTAGGCCCCAATACCAAGCCATTACCATCACCAATACAGTTCCCTTTCAACCTAGACTACTTGAAACTATCCATAGATTACTTTCTAGTTCCTTATTATAGCAAACCCCCCATCACATTAATTTCAAATATTATTATAACTTAAAAACATTTAAGAATTACCAATTATTTATAATTTACATTCAAGTTACTACTTGCTCTATGATCATTATATTTTTCATTAGAAAACTTGTATTAACCAACATTAGTGTAAGGTTTGTGCTATGTGCTCTAATTGGATCAACCACATGGATCCAATTTTTTATATGCTTCATTTCATTTTCTTCGTTATTATCTTGCAAAAAAATTCTCTGTTTTCAAACATTTTTGTCCCTATCGACATAGTCTCTTACAAGCTATTAATCTTATTTTCCTTCAATACATAGTCACCCTATTTGACTGTGTATCTTTATCAACCTATTCAATTTTTTACTCTAGAATACACAATCAACCTATCTGATGATGTATCTTATTATCATGTTTTGTTTCCTATCTTCTAGTACATATATGATATGTCTAATTGTCTTTTTGTCTTTTGTTTTTTTATTTCTTCACTTTTAATACACAATAGACTCATATGACTATGTATCCTTCTAGATTATTTTAGTTTTATCCTTTATAGAAAATAATCAAATAGTTCAAAAATCATTTACATCATGTTCTATGGACCTTTATAATAGACTCTATCAACCCAGTCGACTCTATAGCTATTGATCGATACTGTTATGTGTGTAGCTGACCCTATCCCTATTTTTATTCCTTACTTTTTGATCTCATATTATTTCTTCAATAATCATGAAAATATCTATCAAAATATTTTTGGACAACCTGAATCCATTTAGACACTATATGGGATGTTATTTTTATTAGTGTAGGTTTTTATTTTTCTCTATTATTTAATTAGGGAAATTATATTTGTGTGCATACATGGAGTTTTCCTACATTTGTGGGATAGGCTAGCTTATGTGGAGTTGTGTGTCATAGATGTGTCATATGTGTCATAAGAATGTCATAAGTAACTCCCTTGATGGGAGTTACTTCTCTATTCTTAGCACCTTGTCACCACCTTTCATGGAGGAGTTACAGTCTATTCTTGGGGTGCCTTGACCACCTTTTGTGGAGGAGTTACTTACGTGCTCTCCTATATGTATTCTTCATTTTGGCAGTCTCATGTTAATTAGATTTTGGTTTTCTCCTATTTTGTCTTGTGTAATTTATCTTCTTGTATAATTTTAAATTGCTTTAGCATCTATGTGGTGTGCACTTGCTTCATCTCGTGTGATCATGTCTCCATTGCATTCTCATTATCTAGATTTTAGAAACAACTCCAATATGGTATTAGAGCCACTCTGGTAATCATGTGTCTTGTTATGCTATTAGTTTACTCTGAAATTCTTACTTTGCTTTCTTAGTAGTTTTTATATTTAACTCCATTGCATTTGAGAGTTTTGGTAGAGTTTTTTGAAAACTCATGCAAATCCATACGGAAACTTGTTAAAAAATTTTACTTTTGAGTTAAAATTTGCCAAGACATCTTGTATAGATCTGTTATGGCTTTAGCAAGGCAATTTGTAGAAATATCAACAGCTTGGTGTCCATTTCCAGCAGCCTGGCGTCCTTTTCTAGCAGCTTGGTGTCCATTTCCAGTAGTGTGGCATCCATTTCTATTTCCTACGCCTTATTCTGGTGAGAAAATTCTGTTAGACCTACTGTGCATTGAAATTAAAACTTTGTCACTTGTTGATGTGCATCAGTCTGTCTTTTTTTGAAAATGACACTTTTTCTTCTTGTTTAGCGTCCCATGTGGACCCTTAGTCACTTGGCATCCTTTTTTCTACACCTAGCATTTTTTTCTGCATCTAATTTGTCTCTTCTGTGATAAAGTCTGTGCTGGAAGTGTTAAGTATGCATTGGAAGTGTTATAGTCTGTGTTGGAAGTGCTAAATTTTGCATTGAGTTGGAAGTGTTGGAAGGGTGCATGTTCATTGGTAGAAGCCCTGATCTCATCTTCTTGGTAGTTCCTATCAAGGCCTAAGATATCACAACAATAGCTATGCACCTTTCTTTCCTCTTATTAAAAAAAAAGAAAAAAAAAACTAGCTGGAAATTCTTTTTTTTTGCCTTACTAGTATTTTTTCACTAAAAGAAGAAGGTAAACTTGCTTTCATGCATACCGAGATAATCAGTTAAACTTGCTTTCACAAATACTTTTTTTTTTTATTCCTCGCTCTGTGTCGAGTCCAATGAGTGGTTGGAAGGCCACTTTCTCTCTCAAAATAGGCATTTTTTTAATATTTTATTGTTATTTTTTGCAAAAACACTAGTTTACAGGAAATTAAACCTTTAATATCTTGAAAATGATAGCTTGGATTTGGGTGCCATATTTTTCAAAAGTGTTTTTAATTCAATTATCCATAGCATAGGCTTGTTATTTGTCAAAAATGCACTAGTTTATAAAGTGCCTAAAATTTGGGTCTCCCAGGCTGCATTTTCGACTAAGTTCGAGGTCCTGTTTGCTTGAAGTCTTGCAATAATTGCTCTAAGACGCATTCTCAGCTGAGCCTAACATATTTTAAGCATTCACTTGCATATTTAGGGGGGACTCAACATGTAGGGGGTGTGATTGCTTTTCACAACTTGTAAATCTTTGCTTTCATTCTCCTTTCTGCATAATTTCATAACTTGCAATCAACACAACTTCACCTAAATTTAGCTTAAAATGAATTATTTTCAACTTAAACCCCTAACACCCTTCAACTATCATGAATGGAAGGTCAAAATTTCAATCATTCTTAGAAGCAAAGGGTTGTATAAGATCACCATGGGTACCGAAGTAGAACCCAACACTGATGCCAAAAAAGTCAAGTGGTACAACCGTAGTGATGAAGCCTATGGATCATTAAGCTTTTCTATGTCTCTAGAACTTCTCTTCCATTTAAAAACCTTCAAGACTCCCAAAGACATATGGGACACCTTAGAAATCTTATTTGGGAAGCTTGATGAAATGAGAGGTCATGAGCTCGAAAACGAACTCATAAGTCTAAGTCTTAGCAACTTTGACACCCTAAAGGACTTCTTCACTAATTTTAAGGCCCTTAGATTATAATTGTAATAATGCAAGATAAAGAAGAAGGATGATCAACTCATCCTTTCTATTCTTGCAAAGTTAAGTCCAAGCTATTTTCATGCCACAAAAAGTGTCCTTGGCACTACATGGAAAATGCCTTCTTTAGATTCATTCATTGCCGACTTGACTAGGGAGCAAGATAAGCTAATTAAAATGGGCATAATGAAGTATACTCAACCCCAAGCTTTGATAGCTCGAAATGGTAAGGATAAGACTTCAACAAAGGAGAAGAAGAAAAAGAACAAGGACCAGGAGAAGAAGAAAGAAAACAACAATCCTGCCAAAAACAACACTAAGTCTTCCTCCTCCAATGCTAAACCTAAGAAGGAGAAGGTTAAGTGTGCCTATTGTAAAAAGGCAGGGCATGATAAATATAAATGCATGAAGAAACAAATAGATCACCTAACTCATCTTCTAGAGAAACACAACATAGGTGTTCATGAGTCCATCAAGCAGAATTCATCTACCCAAGATTCTACCAAGGCAAAAGGCAAGGGTAAGAAGAAAGAAAAGGGCAAGGCCCTTGTAGCTACTACAGCTTCTACAACATCATGGGTCATTGATTTAGGTGTTTCTCACCACATGGGCTCTTCACTAGTTGAGTTTTCATCTTTAGAGCCTTGTAGCATGACTTCAATTAGTTTGGGTGATGACAGATCAATTTCTGTTGCAAAGAGAGGGTCAGTTGAAATGGAAGGAGGAAACTTCAATAATTTTCTAAGTTTTCCTTCTCTTTCAACCAATCTCCTATCAATGTACCAAATCACTCACATTGGTCAGGGCATGAGAGTTGATTTTTCACCAGATTCAGTGACTATCAGGGAGTTGCATAGTGATACTAAGTGGTAGTGGGTAGGGTAGATCACCAAGCAAGGTTATACACCTTCTCACATTTTGCACCTAATTCTTCTCCAACTGCATTGCTGACTCATTTAGATGGAGTTAGCAAATTGTGGCATGAGTGGTTTGGCCACCTTAACTACCACTACCTTGAGCAACTTTGCAAAAATGATATGGTCATTGGCTTGCCTCATGTCCAATTCTCAAAAGGACTTTGCACAGGGTGCTCCCTTGGGAAGCATCTTAAAGCAAAATTTGACAAAGGCAAAGCTTGGAGGGCTTCACAACCTTTGGAGTTAGTCCACAGTGATGTATCGGGACCCTTTCCCAAACAATCTTTCACAAGGGCCAAGTACATCCTCACTTTCATTGATGATTTCTCTAGGTACACTTGGATATATTTTCTCAAACAAAATTCTGAAGTGTTTAAAAAATTTCTAGACTTCAAGGCTCTTATTGAGAAACAAAGTGAGAAATCCATCAAGGTTCTTCGAACTGATAATGGATGGAAGTATGTCAGCAATAGGTTTGAGAAATTTTGCACCACAGAGGGGATTGATTTATAGCGCACAGTCACTTACAATCCTTCATAGAAGGGGATTGCTAAACACAAAAATAGGTTCTTGAAAGAGATGGGTAGCTATATGATTCACTCCAAATCCTTAGCACCACAGAACTGGGCTGAAGCCATCAATTGTGCTTGCTACATTCAAAACAGGGTTCCTCACAAAGCTTTGAAAGGGATAACACCCTTTGAAGCTTGGCATAAAAGGAAACCTGATGTTGAGCACCTTAGGGTTTTTGGATCCCCAGCCATGGCCCGCATACCAAAGAAGAAACACAAAGATATGGAACATCACTCTAAGCCTTGAATCTTTGTAGGATATCCAGATGGTATTAAGGGGTATCGCCTTCTAGATCCAGTCACTCATGAGTTGTTCATCAAGAGAAGTGTCCATTTTTAGGAGAGTCTTAGAGATTCAACACTTGACACTTCTTCTCCCTCATCGGATCTACTTCTTCATGATGATTCCTCATCAGATTCAGATTAGCCATAGTAGGTTCTCAAGCCAGAAACATCTTCCTCGAGTTTAGACAGTGAGGATAGTGATGCAGAGTCATCCACATCTAGTTAGTCAAAGGATGAGGAGTTAGCACCTGACTCACCCACTTCTAAGCCATTTTCAGCTAGATAAACACTTGAGAGTGCTGGCACTTGGGCAGGAGATCCTACATATGACAGATGTACTAGGGGGGATTTTCAGAGAGATCCACATGCCTTCTTTGCTTCAATTTTAGATCCGTTGACTTTTTGAGAGGCATCTGGGGTACCTGAGTGGGATAGTGCTATGGAGGAAGAATATTCTTCCTTAATCAAAAATCATACTTGGGATTTGACTACACTGCCTAAGGGAAGAAAGATGGTTTGATGTAGGTGGATATATTGGACCAAGTTTGCAGCAGATGGGTCGGTTGATAAGTATAAGGCATGATTGGTCACCAAGGGTTTCTCACAGGTGGTAGGCATTGACTACTCAGAAACCTTTTCAGCCATTGCAAAGATGACTTCTATCTGACTCACCTTAGTTATTGCTATAGCACATGGTTGGGATGTGCACTAGATGGATGTGAAGAGTGCCTTTCTTCATGGAGACCTAAAGGAGGAGATCTACATGGAGCAGCCACCAGGATTTGTTCAGGATTCTTCCTTAGTATGCAAACTTAGGAAATCTATCTATGGCCTCAAATAGGCCCCTCGAGCATGGTACGCCAAGATGGATTCCTTCCTTCTCATAGTGGGTTTCACTAGGTGCCATTCTGACCCTAATGTCTACTTCTTGTGATAGGATGATTCGCTCTTGATTTTGGTTCTATATGTTAATGACCTTTTGATCACGGGGAGTTCTTCATCGGCTATTGCAGTGGTGAAGGCATCTATTCAGGATAGATTTGACATGACAGACTTGGGTTTGTTGCACTACTTCCTTGGCATCAAGATCTCATAGTCAAATTTAGGGATTTCTCTTACACAGCCTAAGTATGTTCTTGAATATTGACTTAGTTTCACATGGCTAATTGCAAGCCATCTCTGACTCCCTTTCTATCAGGAATCAAGCTTGAAGCTGATTGTTCTTAACCATTGATTGATGCCACTCGGTATCAACAACTTGTTGGTAATCTCATCTACTTAACTCACACCAAGATCGACATATCATATATAGTGGGACTTGTCTCTAGATTTATGCAGGAACCTCATGAGCTGCATTGGAAAGCAGCTAAGAGGATCTTGCATTACATACAGGGTTCACAGAGATATGGGATTCATTACAGATTTGGCATAGAGGTTGACTTGGTTGGATATACAGATTGAGACTGGGTTGGTGATTCATAGACTTGTAAGTCCACTTCTGGTTATAGTTTATCTCTAGGTTTTGGTCTTATCAATTGGTCTAGCAAGAAGCAAAATGCTATTGCTATATCATCCACAAAGGTATAGTACAGGGGAGCTGTTAATGCAGCTACTGAGGCTATTTGGATTTAGGGGATACTTTTTGAGTTTGGCATTCTTATCAGGCAGCCCACCATCATTTATTATGATAACTAGAGTACCATTCAAATTTGTAGGAATCCAGTTTAGCACCAGTAGACTAAGCACATAGAGATTCACATGCATTTCATTCAGGAGCTTATTCATAGTTAGGTCATTGACTTGATATTTTGCTAGTCTTCAGAGTAGGTTCCAGACATCTTCACCAAACCTTTCACCAAGAGCAATTTCATTCATCTACGAGCTCTTCTTGGGGTGCGGTCCACATTTGCAGTAACATCATCTTCAGGGGGGGCCACTAGCCTCTTCATTTCTTTTATGTCTCTCTTTTGGGGGGGAGTTTTTTCCTACAAGTTTTCTCCTTTTCTCTATCTTATGGGAGATTGCATTTGTACATGGGTACCTCATCAAGCCTAGTTGTCGAGACCCATTTTATATTTCCACACTGCCCACCTAAGCTATGCTTATGGGGGTATTAGTGTAGGTTTTTATTTTTCCCTATTATTTAATTAGAGAAATTATATTTTTGTGCATACATGGAGTTTTCCTACATTTTTGGGATAGGCTAGCTTATGTGGAGATGTGTGTCATAGATGTGTCATAGGTGTCATAAGAATGTCATAAGTAACTCCCTTGATGGGAGTTACTTCTCTATTCTTATCACCTTGTCACCACCTTTCATGGAGGAGTTATAGTCTATTCTTGGGGTTGCTTGACCACCTTTTGTGGAGGAGTTACTTACGTGCTCTCCTATATGTATTCTTCACTTTGGCCATCTCATGTTAATCATAATTTGGTTTTTTCCTATTTTGTCTTGTAAAATTTATCTTCTTGTATAATTTCAAATTGCGTTAGAATCTATGTGGTGTGCACTTGCTTCATCTCACGTGATCATGTCTCCATTGCATTCGCATTATCCAGATTTTGGCAACTCCGATAATTTTCTTCCTACCTTCACTAACCAAGAGAATCCTCACTCTTAAAACACATCTTCTCCTCCCACATATTTTGATTTCAACATGGTTCAAATGAGTCCAACATATGATATTAGTGGATCCAATCCTTTTCATACTTATTAATATAATTCTCACCTTCAAACATCATACCATACTAATTTGGGGAATCCTCCTACCAAAACCAACCAACCAATTGATACAATTCAAATTCTTGTACAAATAGTGAAAAAAATGAACATCATGAAAAAATTTAACACCTCTCAAATGATGCAACTAAAACTTCATTCGATAAATGTGGCTAATCATACTCCCATTCTGTTTCCCAAAAATAATCAAAATTTTATCCCTCCAACTATTAAAGATGCCACAAGAAATGTTATTCCCCAACCTATCATGGATAATAATATGCTTTGGCACATTCAAAAAATATATTTAGCCCTTTTTATTATCTCTATTGATATTAGTAATATATCTCCAACTATTAAATATGATGGGACTATTACCCTAAATATTTTCATAAGGCATTCAATAATATTTATAAATAGTAAATCCAAACTAATCTCTTCACCACAACTAAAATTTTAGTAAAAACCTTCACTAGTGATGTATTAGAATGTTATAACCAACTTCCCCAACATTGTATATGACATCTTGAGGATTTAGTCAATCTTGTAGTTAAAGAATTATAACACAATGATCTTCCCTAAAATTGTCTTAGTTATTTCATCAATGTTAAGCAATTCCTATTGAATTAGATCATAATTTTATAAAAAAATAGAAATATTTGGATCACAAAGATGATCACAACATGATTGATGATAACTTGTTCAAACTTTTCATAAAATCCTTAACACCTTCACTCCAATAAAACATTCAAACTTTCTCTCCCCAAACCTATAATGATGATCTTTAACAAGAAAATTATCAAGACTTCCTAATGAAACAATTAGAACCTAACACTAAAACCATCAATGGATCTTTCCAACATTAAACCAATGAAATATTTTGAAATCCTCCTCAACCCAAACCAGTAGTAGCCAAAGCATAAAATACCCAATCTTCTCATATCCCATTAACCATACAACAAATGAAACAAATTTTAGCACCTTCTAAACCATTCACTTGTCCTTATAATACCCATAAAATATATGATCTTAATCAATTTTGTTGTTTTCATGTTGATATAGGTCATTCCCATGAAACACATTGGGGGCTTACAAAAAAATTCATTTCTTTTATACTAGGTCATTCATTCAATCATGATGCCATGATTAAAATCCGTCATCATGATTATGCTCATATTCTCAAAAGAAACAAGCTTCAAAATTTTATTCCTCTAACAATCTAGAAACTTTATCTACACCCAACCCTCAATAATAAACCAAGGATATTTTTGCAATCAATGCTTATTATGATCAATACTATACTAATTCCTAATACATTAATGTGTTTAAGGTTAACTATCAATGCAAATCGGCCCATAAATATCCCATTACCAAACCAAAGAAACCATTGCTAGAAAAACTTCTCAAAGATACTACTACCACTAACTTACCTTTAGACATCAATGAGGAACCACTTCCTCAATTTGAACCTCCAACCACTTATCTTCCTCTTAAACATACTTTACCTTCCAAGACTTGTGTTAATTATTCCTCTTCCAAAACTCATTGGAAATTTTTAGAGGAACTCAATCTATGCCTTACATAATTGTTCTCATGGAATTAGTTTTCACTTTTCCCTATCATCATAAATTCATCATGAAACAACTCCAAGAAATCAAAGAATCATCTTCCTTAGAATAGGAACAACCTTTTCATGTGCCTTAACCAAAAAAAGTTCATACCATTCAAACTATTTTTCCTTCTTCAAAACCTTCCATAGAGTTCCTTGAAGAAGACATGATTAATGATGAAATTCTCTATCAAGCCAATGACACACCTCTGTTTATCAAAATAGCCATTAATACCACCTTAATTCATAAAGTATTAGTAGATGAAGGGTGGGCATTAGTGTGACATTTCTTTGGCTCATTCAATAACTTGAATATAACAAATATCAAATCAAGAAAACTCATTTAACATGTCATGGATTCAACAAGATCAATCAAAATTTTAGTGGTTATATTTGGCTCCCTCTTATTATTGGACCCAAAACTATACATACTAAGCTTACAGTTCTTGACTTACCATTATGTTATAATATACTCTTAGGATGCCCATAGAATCATCTCATGAGGGATATTGCCTCTTACAGAAGCCAATGTATCAAGTTTATTCATAATGGTAAATGGTATATGTAGAGTAATTTCCTACTCTACATCATTTTTAATTTTTTTTTTCATTCGTGCATTGCAATTTTGGTTCTTGCACATTGAGGATGAAGCTGCAGGGTTTTGATGTAGAAGACGCATTTATTTTGATAAGTATCGAAGTGTAGCGGAAGCTACCAAGTGTCATCCTCAGAACATGGTTCCTTTTCCCCCCTTTTGTTTCTTTCATTTCAATTTTGACCTAAGTATTGGATTCAAGCGGAAGTGGCAACTTGTCAGCCTCCGAGAGATGATTATGGATAGCTGATGACTTTCGAGGACCTCATTGTAGCTTTCCAAAGAACCATAGAATGCACCACGTGTCAACATCCACATATCATAAGAGGCACCCATGTTTCCTATTTTGACAAAGACTTCTAACGAGCTAAGCAACAGAGAGAGTGGAAGGTGTCAGGTGACAGTAGCGGAGGCCCTAAATTACCTTTTTGAAGAAGCAGTAGAAGCCACCATGTGTCAACTACCAAGAGCCTTTGTTTTAATGCCTGGGTCCAACGCTTTCCATTCAACGCATAAAAGTGTCATTCATTTTGCTAAGTATTGAAGTGTAGTGGAGGTTGCCAAGTGTCACCTTCTGGGTCCCTCTCTACTCCATCCCCAAAGAAAGCGAAAGGCACCACATACCCCCGACAGGAGAAGAGGAAGATGCCACGTATCTTCCCAGGAGCAGCAGAGGTTGCCACATATCAACTTTTAAGAGACCACCTTCAAGCCTAATCACTAAATGAATATTGTGGTGGGTCTTGGATGATATTTTAAAGTACCGATGAAGCACTGAGTGTCAACAAGTGAAGACTACCACGTACACCCATCCTTCTTAAGGGTTATCAAGGCAAAGAATGCACTGAGTTTTGTTTCAATAAAGCTACAAAGTATCGAGGAAGTGGGTTGCGATAGGTGTCTAAGGTAGGGCATTCCTCAACAAAATATAAAGAAAGTGGAAGCGGCCAAGTGTCATCCTCTGGTGCCTTCTATATCAAGAGGAGAGAAATTTCATAAATTAACTAAGTGTCCTTGTGTCTATCTATTTGCTACAATAGAGATGGTGGGAAAATAGGTGGAAGTTATTCCTGGTAGATAGAACAGTGCATCAAGTAGATTTTTGGGGCTCTCAAGCATTGAAAGTGCCGTCTGTTTGTCCCCTAGCAATAGAGGCAGAAGAGACAGTTGAGCAGCCAAAATAGGGATAGAACGAAGAATTTTAGGCACAAAGAGAGGTACTAGACACAGATCACCATGCCATAGTTAGGGTGGTTCTTGATAAGACCAGAATGCATCCAACGCATTGAATGCACTGTCTATTTTGTCCCATATGAGTGAATGATGGAGTGGAATTACGTGGGAAGGGGGATGATGAAGGGAGCGATCCGAGGCTATAAAAGAGGAAGATTGTAAAATATAAAAGGGGGAATTCTATAGTTTTAGACTTTTCAGAGTTTTGACCAATAATATCATTTGCTTTTGTTCCATTTTCCTGAGTTGAAAGGTTTATATGGCTGTGTGTGTTTCTGCATCTTTTGTATGACTGGAAGATTCAAAAGAAAATTGAATATTATGCCCTTGTTGATGTTATCTGTGTCAATTACAAAGTAGTTTATGCTACAAATTTTCTAGTGTTGTGATTGGAAATGTTATTTGATTTTGTCCCATTTTCTAGAGTTTGAAGTTCTACATAGCTATGTGTGACTTTTGTGCCTCTTATGTGATTGGAGGATTCTATTAAGAAGATAGAACACTATGCCTTTGTTAACAATTCCTATATCTCAGCAAAAGACTCCCCTATTGTGAGCCTCTGTTTTTGTTATTCCAATCCTTTACATTGATCATGCACTTATCTGCTCTTAAATGTAATAGAATCCTATAATAGTCACTCTGTGCTTAGGTTAGGATTAGAATTACACTTAGGTGCATCGCCATAGTTAGGTTTTAATTCCTGCATTTTGTGTTTCTGTTTAGTCTCCTATCCCTTTTCCCCAACACCATAAAATAGAAGAGACCATCTTCTTTAAAACCTGGAGGTTGTTTCAAGTCACATTGTCCCACAACTTGAAACTTCCCATTGTTGATTGGCTAGGATCTAGCACAATTTTATGCCATCAACAGTTTTTGGCACGCTTAGTGGGATAGATCTTTCAAGGAGTTGAAGAAATTTTGGTGTATTCTTTAGCCAATTAACCTTTGGAGGTTTTCATCAACACCAAAAATGACTCTGAGTCATTAGCCGATCAAGCAGTATCATCAAGAAATCCCTTTTGGTATGTATAACTTTGTTACTCATAGCTATGAGGCCTATTCTCCTTATATATTTAATCAAGATCAAGTTCCTCCTAAAATATCTCCAAGTAATGAGGATGCAGATGGCCATCAGCTATACCAATTTTATGCTCAGTCTAATCTCATTTTCACCTTCAAAAAAGCATTGCTGGGATTTAAAAAATATGTGTTAGAGCTTGACAGCAAAAGGCAATATGGCCAAGAAATTCCTTGTCATGTCATCTATCAAGTGAGGGAAGCAATAGACCTGATCTAAAGTGAGTGGGATCCCTTTGAAAGGGTAAATTAGCAAGAACTTACGTATGAATTGTTGGATGTGTGTGGATTTATTGCATTTCTAGAAGAAAGGCTAAGCGTTCATGAGAACCAGCCTTACCAAGTCTACCAAACTTCATAGCCACCACCACAAATCCCATATCAAACATATGCCACCCCTATTCATGAACAAGGTTAGAATTGTCAAGATCGTTTCCCAATAATGAAGAGTCTATGGTAGCAACAAGTCAAGAGGACCCCAAACTCTCACTTTCCCCTCAAGTCCCTTCCTCCCTTACTCAAGAAGCTTCTTGTTTTCCATCACAACCTTCTTCTTCATCCCCTTTTGAAGAAGAATATATTTTGAAAGAGGCAATTGAGTATGCAGAAGAATATGCTCAATTCATGGCTAGTCAAGAGGATTCCATAAGTATAGATAAGGAGGAAATCATCATAGATTCCCCTTTTGATGAGCAAGAGGATAAGCCGCAAGCTTTTTCCTTCACTTCATATGAGGAGGAGATCATTTCTAAATTTTTCCTTACTTTGTAAGAAGATACAGAGGAACATGGATACTCCCTTGACCAAGTCATTGAGATAGATGACACTATCCTGCAAGAAGGCTATGAATTGGCCAAGTATGGAGAAGATAGCATCAAGACTCAATTGAGTATGTAGAAAGAATGCCATTTTTTAGATTCATCCTTTCAAGAGGATGAAATCATCAAAGAGCATACTGATGCAATAAAGCTGGAATTTGAAGAAGATGAGCCAAAAGATAATGGATATCAAAAGACATAGACTGAAGAACGATTAGCCAATGATTTCTTCATGACACCCGACAACATGAAGAACTAGTATTCGATGGGCATTCAAGGACAAGAAGAGTTCATAGGTGTTGAATACACGTTTTGCTTAGACTCATTCGAGTGCAAGAAAATTCATGTGGCTGGCACAGAGGACATCCCATCAAAGGTATACCCATTGCAATCACTGGTATGGCAACACAAGTTGGCTTGTCATAAAGAAGATGTTGGAAATTTCATTTTTGATCCTAGAGGAAAATAAGGATTTGTAATTAATGTAGTTAGGTAGTTTCCATTCCTGCATTGTTTTGTTTTGTTTTTTGCTTTCCCACTTTTCTTTTAATATAAGTGTTTTAAACATAGAGTCGATGTCTTCAAAGCTTTAAATTCTTTAAATTTTGTCACAATAAATGCTTCCCCAGATCTTTGAGATCTCCAAGGTACCTTGCACCACATAATGTGTCTGCCTCGTTGTTTCTCAAAGATTGAGTAGGATTTGCTAACGGTCACCTTAATTTAATGATATTTGGGACTTGTTAGGCCCATAAATATCCCTTAGCAAATTTTAAATTTTTCAACTCTCAGGCATTCCTACAAAATATCTTGCTCATTGAGATTGTCAGTGCCTAGTGAAATTGTTTCAACAAGCATGTTTTTTTATCTTGCGCGAAGTTCATACCAGGTTATCATACAAAAGATATAGAGATGGTAGGAGCATCATCCTCACAATAAGGAGCAGGGGCACAAGGATACCTCAACAGATTACTAGCTAGCAAATCATACGCTGTAGCTCCTACGCAACCACCAAGGAGCTACCCAAGAACCAAAGCCCTGGGAGTCAGTTAGACTAGTGACCCTTCAAAGGTAAAAGACTATGTAGATGGGATCGTGGATCCAATTATACAAAGAGCCAGTGGCAAGAACCTCAGAGAAGGGGCAAACCAAAGGTGTCTACAAAGAGCCCAGGCAAGGCAATATGAAACATTCAAGATGAGGATATGGACCTCACAACTGGCTCAATTCATTATCCCAGCTATACACCCATGCCCAGATGTAATTGAATTATGTGTAGACTTGCTCCATCCACAATCTTGCTCTATTCAACAAGGCCCCTTCATGCTGAAGGTCACCCCACAAGCCATCAAGGACATGCTTTCCCTGTAATATGATAGTACCACCACCTTCCCCACCATTGATAGGATGCAGAGGATGTGGCCAAACATCAACACTCAAACCAGGTTCTTGAGGTCTGAGTTGCAAATAGCTGATGGCAATGCAATGGTACCCATGCTCCTAGCATCAAGAACTTAGTTTGCGCTTGCCAACCAAGATGCACTATACATGATGGCTCTCATCTTTGGCATGAATGATGACATAGTTGTATATGCTGAGCAAATGGCCAGCCTCTTCAGACTGAAAATAGTTGACAATATGCAAGAGTACCATCTTGACTTCTCCAAACACCTCACCTTCTTGATGGTTAAGTAGCTAACCCAATTTAAGTCAAAAGGGATATTCAGGTATTCCTCCTTTTTGTTCTATCTCATTCTACACTAGAACCCCGACCTCTTCTCCCAGTTTATGAGCCTGAACCTATATGACCCAACCTTGAATCCCCAAAGGACCATTCCTATGTTTGCATGGACACATGTTTTATCAAAAGCCAATGACACGCATGACTTTTGGGGATTATTCATCACCCCTATTCTTCATTGCCTCAGCCCTGAGCTTATTATAAATAGGTTATTCCCAAGTGTTAAAAACCTCCTAGTCAGCTACCCAACTCCATGTGACTTCTATTTTGGGGCCCACCACATGATCATAAGGGTTCATAGATTATGTGGGGAGCCAGTGTTGCTACCAAAAGTTTTGACTCTTCAGTTAGCATTCCTGGAAATCACCAAGAAGGTGTCAGTGGTTGACAATGAATATGGATTCGAGAAGAAGAATAGGAGAATGTACAACCTCCCATGGATGGTAGGCACTGTAAGCCAAGAAGCCAAGGAAGCTGAGACCATGCTGCTAAGGAAAATGACCTTCCTAGGGTTCTTATTGGTTGAGTACAAGTGGGTTTATGACCCAGCTAATTACATAGCCTCCGTAGTGAAGACAAATAGAATTGGAGCCAGGATTGCACATGAAGGCTGCCCTTTTTGGGAGAACAAGAAGAATCTTGCTAAAGACACCCCTGGTCTCTATGTTGAGCTAACAGACCTACCTCTCCCATCGAATAGGCCATGGGAGACCTTCTATGATAAATAGAGGAAGTATGATCCCAAGGTCAAGATGACCTCTAGCTTGAGAAGGATGCTAAGGAACAACGATTGGGACATAGAGAAAATTGAAGCCTATTGGAAATATAGGCAAGAAATCTCCCAGACCACCCATACCTTCAAGGGCATAGACTCAGATGAAAGGTGGGAAGAACTTTGGGATGAATGGCATCCATCCCCTATTTTTAGCCCAGACATAAGCCAAATGCTGACACTCAGGGCAAAGCAGGAAGCAGCTGGAGTGGGACCAAGCCAATAACTGCAGGCTTCAGAGCAAGCTACAGCTACCACAAAACAACAAAGAAGTGTGGTGTCTTTACCACCACAAACCTCCACATCGTCAAGATTAATTGAAGTCCCTAGTTCCCCACATATGCCACCGGAGACAATAGAGGCAGAAGGGAGACAAACGCAGCCAGAGGCTGAGACACCTAGAAAAATAAAAAGGGTGCAGTTCTAATTGGACCCAGAAGAGGAAGAAGAGCCTTCACAGCACCTAGTTCAGAGCACTACAACTTTTCCTCAGGTAGGAATTACTCCCCAT
The DNA here is from genome assembly GCA_037957365.1 of Torreya grandis. Lineage (NCBI taxonomy): Eukaryota > Viridiplantae > Streptophyta > Pinopsida > Cupressales > Taxaceae > Torreya > Torreya grandis. The sequence continues at coordinate 595,947 of JARHVA010003790.1, forward strand.
CCTCCCTCTTAATCCATTCCTCACCCTGTTGGTGTGGTGCCTCCACCCAGTCAGATGACACCTCTTGCCACTACTGCCATTCCCATTTTGCAATTCACCCCATCCTTGGTGCCTCAAGCCTTAACATTACCCTATTTCTCCCCCTCCATTCCTAGAAAGATGCCCCTAAAACTCACCCCTAGCCAGCCAATGGCTCTCTAATACATCCTGCCACAAGGATTTCCCTTCGTAGGGGGACATATTGCATCCCCTTCCACCTTCCAAATGCAGGCTGATGCCGCTAGGAAGGCAAGAGAAGCCTGATTAGAGAAGAAGAGGATTAAGGAAAATAAAATGCAAGTTGTTCCACATTTGAGGTCACAATTTGACCCCATCCAATAGCAACTAATGGTGACCCATTTGTCACCCAATGTTTCCAAGTCGATCAAAAAAATGTAGCTAGAAGACTACACCATGAATGAAGTGGCCATTGACATGTCCCTATTCAGGCCTCAAGACAGAGTCGAGCTACTGACTGAATCCACTTCTATAGTCACAAAATATTACTTGAAGAAATCAAGGAGACTACAAAAGATGGAGGCTGATTTGGCCCAGGAGAAGGCAAACTATAATAGTTTGGCCGAACAAATAAATAGGAAAGACAACGAGATAGATAGTCTATAGAAATAGTTGCAAGATACTATTTCCCTACAGACTCAATGGGCAATTCAAGCCCAAAATGATTCATAAAAGATAGAGCTTGCACTTGTGAAGGATGTAGCAATATCTCTAAGATGGGAAAATGCAACATTGTAGGGAAGAGTCGAAGGACTCCAACTGCAAGTTACCCAATCACAGCAAGGGCTACTAGAAGAATAGAATAAAGCTACAGCTTTTCAAGCCCAGTTCCAAGCTGAGCAACAGAGGACATCACAACTAGAAATTGAGCTAGCTAATAGGCCAAGAGGTGTTAGAGTAGTGCAACTGGTGAAGGAGCTCTACGAATCAGTGTGGATGAGAATCTCTTCAGAGATTCCCTAGCTTAAGCCATTTTTCACCTTCCTGCTCAACACGTAATAACTATGTGAAAGGGCAGAGAATCCAATACAGAACACTCTGGCCATGATCTCCAAGAGAGTCACAAACTCTCATTCATTACTAGAGAATATCTACATCTCAATGGATACAACATTGGTAGCCATGGGAATCCCAGACAGAATGGCCACCATGAGATGGATCAACGAAGAACTCAGTCACAATGTCATGGCCAATAGTTGCAAAAGTTGTCTCAATGTCGTAAAAGAAGGCATCGATGAGATGAGATGCCACATTGAAGATCTGGTGCAACTAGGCCTCCCTTCCCCATTTCTAGATGTAAGGACAGTACTAACGATGGATCAATTTGAACCATTGCTACTCACCAAATAAAGGGATCAGATAGTTTTCCAAAGCCTGCGAGATGGTTCCTCACCCCCAGAGTTCGAAACTATTTTGGTTCCTATTTTCTGGCTAGAATCTAAGATGAAAGCCACAGTTCAGGTCTTGCAAACCTTTTTTCACAAGGATCTCATTAGCTTGGATCTGGACTTTGACGAATTGCAGAGCAAGCAAGGATTATCCGACCATGAGTGGTTTATCTTCTAAATAGCACTATTGAAGCTGTAAATTTTTAAATTTTGATCAAGTGAGAGTTAGGTTCTTTTTGAGTAGGCTCAAAAGTCCTGGAGGTCACCAATAACTATAGAGTAATTTCCTACTCTATGTCATTTTTAATATATTTTTTTGGTTTGAGCATTGCAATTTTGGTTCCTGTGCATCGAGGATGAAGCCGCAGGGTTTTGATGCAGAGGGCGCGTTCATTTTGCTAAGTATCAAAGTGCAACGGAAGCTGCCAAGTGTCATCCTTAAAACATGGTTCATTTTTTCCCCTTTTGTTCCTTTTATTTCAATTTTGGCCTAAGTATTGGATTCAATTGGAAGCGGCCATGTGTCAGCCTCTGAGAGATGAAGATGGACAGCAGGAAACTTTTGAGGACCTCATTGTATCTTTTTGGAAAACCACAAAATGCACCACGTGTTAGCATCTGCATATCATAAGAGGCACCCATGTTTCCTATTTTGACAAAGACTTTTAATGAGCTAAGCAACAAAGAGAGTGAAAGGTGCTAGGTGGCAATAGCGGAGGCCCTGAATTACCTTTTTGAAGAAACAATGGAAGCCACCATGTGTCGACTACCAAGAGCATTTATTTCAATGCCTGGGTCTAATGCTTTCCATTCAACTCATAAAGGCATCATTCATTTTGCTAAGTATCGAAGTGTAGCGGAGGCTGCCAAGTGTCACCTTCCGTGTCCCTCTCTACTCCATCCCCAAAGAAAGCGGAAGGCACCACATACCCCCGATAGGAGAAGCGGAAGATGCCACATATCTTCCCAAGAGCAGTGGAGGTCACCACGTATCAACTTCTGAGAGACCACCTTCGAGCCTAATTTCCAAATGAAGATTGTGGTGGGTCTTGGATGATATTTTAAAGTACTGATGAAGTGTCGAGTGTCAACAAGTGAAGATTGCCACGTGCACCCATCCTTCTTAAGGGTTGTCAAGGCAAATAATGCACTGAGTTTTGTTTTAATAAAGCTGTAAAGTATCGAGGAAGCGGGCTGCAATAGGTGTCAAAGGTGGGGTGTTCCTCAACAAAATATAAAGAAAGTGGAAGTGGCCAAGTGTCATCCTCCGGTGCCTTCTAGATCAAGAGGAGAGAAATTTCATAAATTAACTAAGTGTCCTCATGTCCATCTATCTACTACAATAGAGATGGAGGGAAAATAGGTGGAAGTTATTCCTGGTAGATAGAACAGTGCACTAGGTAGATTTTTGGGGCTCTCAAGCATTGAAAGCATCGCCTGTTTGTCCGCTAGTAGAAGAGGTAGAAGAGACAGTTGAGTAGCCAAAATAGGGATGGAATGAAGAATTTTAGGCACAAAGAGAGGTAATAGACATAGATCACCATGCCATAGTCATGGTGGTTCCTGATAAGACCAAAATGCATCCAAGGCATTGAATGCACCATCTATTTTGTCCCTTGTGAGTGACTGATGAAGTGGAATTGCACAGGAAGGGGGATGATGAAGGGAGCGATTCGAGGCTATAAAAGAGGAAGATTGTAAAATCTAAAAGTGGGAATTCTATAGTTTTAGACTTTTCAGAGTTTTGACCAATAATATCATTTGCTTTTGCTCCATTTTCCTGAGTTGAAAGGTTTATATGACTATGTGTGTTTCGGCATATTTTGTATGACTAGAAGATTCAAAAGAAAATTTAATATTATGCCCTTGTTGATGTTATCTATGTCAATTACAAAGTAGTTTATGTTGTAGATTTTCTAGTGTTGTGATTGGAAATGTTATTTGCTTTTGTCCCATTTTCTGGAGTCCAAAGTTTTACATAATTTTGCATGACTTCTGTGCCTCTTATGTGATTGGAGGATTCTATTAAGAAGATAGAACACTATGCCTTTGTTGACAATTCCTGTATCTCAGCAAAAGACTCCCCTGTTGTGAGCCTCTGTTTCTGTTATTCCAATCTTTTACATTGATCATGCACTTGTCTACTCTTAAATGTAATAGAATCCTATAATATTCACTCTATGCTCAGGTTAGGATTAGGATTGCACCCATGCACATCACCATAGTTAGGCTTTAATTCCTGCATTTTGCATTTTTGTTTAGTCTCCTATCACTTTTCCCCAACACCAAAAAATAGAAGAGACCAGCTTCTTTAAAACCTGGAGGTTGTTTCAAGTCACATTGTCCCACAACTTGAAACTTCCCATTGTTGATTGTCTAGGATCTAGCGCAATTTTACGCCATCAACATTATAAACATGAGGATGATCATAAACCATGGATTATTTAGTTTCCCAATCTTAAATCTTAGTATCATATTTCCACTATTCTAAAAATTAATAGTGAACCTTTACTTGAATTTGTCAATATGCATATAGATTTACAAGTCACTCTTGTTGATTTCAATTATGATGATCCAAATGATTTTCAAAACACATGAAATACTACCAAACTACCTCCTTACATTTTAGAGTGGCTTCCTCCTTCCTTGTTACCTCATGATCATACCATCCCTCTTATCGATGAGATCACCCATTTATCTCCTCTATGTAATGCACATGAAACATCTTATACATAATATGATTACACTTGTAATGTTAATGGAGTGGACAAGTTATTTCAAGACCCTTTAACCATGTCACTACATAAATTTAGATATCTAGGTGTCTCACCTTTAAAATTTATTTTAGATAAAAAAGCATGTACTATCTCTCCCACCTATGATGATAACTATATTATCACCCAAGCTCAATCAAGAGACTTGGATTCTAAACACTATCAAAAAACCTTAGCTAAAATACATTATTTTAACCATGATGTTCATACCATTTCCATGGATATTGAGTTAGAACCTAAAGGTCATGTACCTCCAATTAATTCTCCACTTCTTGATACTCCTTAGGTGGTTGAATAAATCTTACCTCTCATACCTTAGTAACTTTCAGAACCTTATATACCTCTTATCACACTGGTTACTCTACCCATCAATTATTCTAAATATACACCTCTTTTCCAACAAATTAAACCTAATCAACCTTCCTCAACAATTCTACCTACTCTCGAGATCACTCTCAATGTCAAGGCCATAGATGTATGCCAAATACATTCTAAATATGATCTCCATGGTAATAAAATCATTGATATTGAAGTATATATGGATCTCTATTAGGAATATATAAATCAAAGCAATATTAATTAAATAAAGATAGAAAGAAAATGCAAAAAAACACAACATAAGAGAGACACAAATTTAATGCGATTCACCCAAAATGGGTGACATCTACATAGAAATAACTAGTTATTCTCTTATTTAGTCATATAAATTAAGGGATAAAACCTACAATACATCCATTGTATTATCCTCTTCACTCACACACTGTGTGTAATCATGATTATAATGTCCTCATATCAAAGTAGGGGTACATATTAGGGAAAAAAATACACCAACATAATTTCTACCATTAGATCTATGACCTAATGGTGAATGGTTTATATTTACTATGAAATTATGAGCTTAGTAGGGGGAATTTCCTCCCCCCCCCCCCCCATACCTGATATTAGAAACTAGGCATTATAATAAGATTAGGCTCCACCATCCAACAATCTCCCACTTGAAGACTGATTGTTGTAACTCCATCACAACAAATCTTCCTTGGAATTTTATTTAAACTTTGACCCTAACATGTTTCTCATCTTCCTTGTCATCTTTGAAGACCTATTGAAGATGAACAACTCTCTAGATTCTATTTTTTTACTACCTTTGTTATCATATATAAAGGATTCTAACTTGTATGGATCTTTTCCAACTTCAGTTGACCATCCTCCAAAATTAAATGAATTAAGTGATACTTGAGTTGTATATGTTTGGTTCTTAAATGAAATGTTGAGTTATTTTCTAAACAAATCACACTCTAGCTATCACTATATAACCTAAAATATTCCTACTTGTACCTCAACTCTTTCATGAACCATTGCATCCATATCATCTCATTTCTTTATTCTGTAGCTACAACATATTCTACCTCTATAGTTGACAAAGCAACTATCTTCTACAATTTTAAAATCCAACTAATTGTTGTGTCACCAAAAGTGAATGCATAACCTATAGTGTTTCTCCTACCGTCAAAATATCTAGCCATGTTTGCATCAACATATCCTTATAAGGTAACATCTAACACTTCATAGCAAAATTCTCTATCAATGGTCCCTCTCAAGTACCTGATAATCCACTTGACTACATCCCAATGCTCCATTCCTAGATTATTCATAAACTTGCTAACAATTCCCACTACATGCACAATGTCTGGTCTCATGCACACCGTAACATACATTAAAGTTCCAACTATTTAAGTATAGGTAACTTTGGATATGTAATTGATTTCTTCCTACATTTTAAGACACCATTTCTTATTTAATTTTAAGTGCCCTCCCAAAGGTATACTCACTATTTTTTCATATTTCATATTGAACCTGACTAACATGTTCTTGATGCAATCTTATTGAGATAATGTCAATTTTCTATTTTTCCTATCTCTTATTATTATCATACCAAAGATTTACTTTGCATCACCCAAATCCTTTATTGCAAACGAATTGTATAGTTTTCTTTTGAGCTCATTTATATAATGCATGTTAGACCCTACAACAAGCATGTCATCTACATACAATAACAAGATAATATATTTTCCATTATCTAATCTCTTAAAATTAACATAATGTTCATAATGACATATATTATAACCTTATTCTACCATAAACATGTCAAATTTCAAATACCACTACCTTGGAGCTTGATTTAGGCCATACAAACTCTTTTCTAACCTACACACCATTTTCTCCTTACCTTTGACTTTGTATCTTTGTGGTTTATCTATATATATGTCCTCCTCCAAGTCACCATGAAGGAAGAAACCCTTCACATCTAACTGTTCAAGGTAAAAATATTCTACTGTTACCAAACTTAAATAGTTATTATGAAAGTTATTTTAACAACTAGAGAAAATATTTCATCAAAATGTATACCTTTCTTTTGTGCAAACCCATTTACAACAAGTATGGCCTTGTACCTCTTTTTGCCTCCATGTTCTTCCTTAAACCTATAACCCCATTTATTTTGCAATAATCTTTTATTCGAAGGAAACCAAATTAAATCCCAATTTTGGTTATGTACCAAGGATTCCATCTCCTCTTTCATGCCTTGCTCCCACTTCATTTTGGTTTCTACCTGCATTGTTTCTTCATAGATTTATGTCTCACCACCATCAGTCAATAATAAATAATAAAGTGAAGGAGAGTATCATTCAGGGAATCTACTTACTCTGGCATACCTTATAACTATAGTTTCAAGAGTTTGAGGTTTATTGTAATTGTTACACATTTTAATTTTTTGGCACTTTTGGATTTTCATTTCTAGTGATTTCATCAATTACTACATATTCTATATTTGTTTTTTCGTATTTCTTTCCTTGTGACTTATCTCTATACATGACCTTATCATTAAATATCACATCTATGCTCCTAATGATTTTGCAATTTTCAAAATCCCATAAATGGTAACCAAAATCATTAATTCTATATCTAATAAAAGTACATTTCTTAGATTTTGCTTCAATCTTGGTTCTATTTTAATTATCAATATGGATAAATTCTTCACGACCAAAAGTCTTTAAAAAGGAATAGTCTACCTTTTTACCTATCTATGATTCTTATGAAATTCCACCATCCAAAGGATTTGAAGGCCTTGTATTTATTAAATAAATAACAGTATCCATAGAATCTACCCAAAATTGTAAGGGCAACCCTACATGCAATCTCATGATCCTTGCATGCTCCATGATTTTCATGTTCATCCTTTCTAACACAACAATTTGTTGTGGTATTCTTGGAATTGTATTCTCTCTATGAATCTCATGGGATGAACAATAATTATCAAACTCTTTGTTGTAATATTTACCTCCATTATTTGATCTGACACACTTCAACATATTTCTTATTTGATTCTCAACCAAAGCTTTCCATTTCTTAAAAGTATCAAAAACAACATATTTTTTTGTATGCAATAAACCTAAGTTTTTCTAGTTGCATCATCAATAAAAGTAACATAATAATAAGAGACACTGAGGGATGATACATGATATGGCCCCCATACATCTGTATTCACAAGCTCTAACTTTCCATCCATCTTTGTCTTCCCAACTCTAATGAATATGACTCTATTTTGTTTTCCATACACATATTACTCATAAAAATCCAAATCCACCTTCTTAAAATTTAGTAACAAATTCTTTGAGTGGAGAACTTTCATCCCCTTCTCACTCATGTGCCTAATTCTATGGTTCCATAATTTTGTATTAGCTTTTGTAGAAGCTAAAGCAATAAAAGAGTCAACATTACCATGAGATAAATATAATTTACATACCTTCTCTCATTTTTTTATTACCAATTATCCTTTAGTGACCTTCCACAAACTTTTTACAAATATAATTGTGCATCCCTCACTTCCTAGTTGCCCTTCTTAAATTAGATTTATTCTCAACTCAAAAACATGCATCACCTCTTTTATCAACCATTTTTTTCCATTATATAATTTTATTTATATCTTACCCTTTCCAACAATTTTATAGGGTTCACCATCACCCAAATAAATCTATCCAAAATCACCTTGAACATAGTCTTGAAAATATTTCCTAAGGGGTGTAACATGAAATGAAGCCCCTGAATCTAATACCCAAGAATCATTAATATTATATAAATAAAGGATTAGATCATCTTGTAACACATCAACTACTATATTTGCTTCCTGATTTTTATCTTTTTTTCCATCTCCTTGTTTTACTTTTCAAAACCAACAATCTTTCTTTAGGCATCCTTTCTTCCTGCAAATCCATCACACCAATGTTCCTCTAGATTTATAGCTGCTCTTCTTAGACTTCCCATGATTCCTTGGGACATTTTCTCTATCTTTTTATCTTCCCCTATTCTCCATAGTCAAAATATTACCTAATGTCTCACCTATGCTTTTCCATCACATTTCCTCATTAATAATAACACTAATAACATCATCAAACTTTAAAGTGTTTATACTAGAGATAGAATTACTCATAGCCATGACCAACCCATTCTAGCTTTCTAACAATGAACACAAAATCAAAAGATCCCTAACCTCATCATCAAAGTTTACTCCTATAGAGCTTAATTAATTTGTGACCATGTTAAATTCATTTAAATGATCAGTGATATACCCATTTATAACATCTCCATATGAAGTAAATGCTTCATAAAAAATACCTTGTTGGAGGTTGAGGATTTTTCATATACTCTATCTAATGCCTTTATCACATTTGATGTTGTCTTTTCTTTTGAAATATTGAAGGTAGTAGTTCTAGTTGTTGAACTTATCAACCTTAAACTTTCCTTTTTCTACCATTAATCCCACTCAAACTAGAAACCATCTTTTCCTATGAGTCTATCTTCCAAATAAACCTTTGGCTCTAATACTAGCTATTAGGAATATATAATGTAGATCAATATTAATGAAATAAAGATAGAAATAAAACATAAGATAGACATAGATTTAATGTGGTTCACCCAAAATGGGTTATGCCCACACAAAAACAACCATTTATTCTCTTATTCAGTCCAACAAATAAAGGGATAAAACTTGTAATACATACATTTTAATTTCCTCTTCACTCACACATCATGTGCTACCATTATTGCAATGCCTTCATATCAAAGGAGGGTTATGTATTAGGTAAAAAATGCATCAACATAATTTCTACTATTAGATATGTGACCTAATAGTGAATGGTCTATATTTACTATGAAATTACAATACTTTACAATGCATTTAAAAAAAAAAATCATTTGGGGGCACTACCCCTAAACCCTTGCCAGGAGGCTCCAAGTATGGTCACTACCCCCCCAGACCCCAATGGTGACCTAAGTGAGGGGGTGTTGTCCCCCCACACCCCACTATTAGGAACTGGGCATTATAATAAGATCAAAATCCACCATCCAAAAACATCTACTTACATTACCTAGCGATGAATGAATCCATCTTTGAGTTGTTTCATTCCTCAAAAACTCAACTTCCTCGAGAACATCAAAAACTTAGGAATTTTAATCAAAAGATAGCTTATTTTAAAAACTTCATTTCTAGCATCAATCCCAAAACCAATCCAATTTCTTCTCTTCCCAATGCACCATATCATTTTCAATATGTAAATGTTATGCTTATCAAGGAAACCATGAGAATAGAATATGTCTCACCCTCATGTCCTCAACCTAAACTATTTCTCAAGAACTCATGTTAATCGAGAATGATAAATTTAGTCTATTCTTTGATAAATATTATGATAATTTCACTTGGTCATATGAAGAAATGCCTGGCATCGATCCTAGTACATTGTGCATAACATAATCACATACCCTGACACCAAACCCATCCAATAAAAACAACATAAAATTCCCCCTAAAGTGTCTACCATATTCCATAAATAAATTTTCAAACTATTATATTTTAAATTTATTAAACCTATGTACTATTCCTAATGGGTGTCAAATATTATTCCCATTCAACAAAAACTTACAATGGTTATTTTCAACTTCATCAAATTTCACAATCTTAATCTCGTTTGCCCCAAAGATAATTTTCCATTACCTTCAATATATTACATCATATATTCCATGACTAGATACAAAATATTTCCCTCATGGATGGTTTTTTAACCTATATTAAAATTCATATCACCTTAGAAGACCAACATAAGATAACATTCACCATGGAATGGGGCACCTTTTGTTATGTTAAGGTTCCCTTCAGCATTAAAAATGTAAGAGCTACCTATCAATGGGCTATGACCCACATTTTTCATGACCTTATCCATTATATTTTGGAAACCTATGTGGATGATCTCATTTCTAGATCTAAAGGTCTTAAAACCCATCTCTCTAATTTAGCCATCATCTTTGACTGACTCATCAAGTATAAAGTTGGACTCAACCCCTATAAATGTGTTTTTAGCATTACATTTGGGAAATTACTAGGATTTTTAGTCTCTATTCATTGTATTGATGTTGATCCCACTAAAATAAATGATATAGTCAACATGCCTACTCCTCAATCCATTCTAGACATTTGTACTTACCTCGACAAGCTTGGGGTAACCAATGATTTATCCCCAAAATGGCTTATTGAATTTAATATGTTAATTACCTTATTAAAAAAGGTAATGCTTTATAATGGACCAATCCTTGTCAAAAGGCATTTGAAAACATGAAAGAATCATTTCTCCACACACATACCCTTTGTCTACCTTCTAATGATATTATTTTGATTTTGTACATTTATGATAAACTTGTATCATTTGGGGTAATGCTTACCCAACAAGATGATATTGAAAGAGAGTATGTTATCTACTATATTATTTGAGGCTTCATTGATTATGAAAAATATTATAACAAATTAGAACGTGGTTTCCTCATTATATATTTTGAAGCTGAAAAGCTTTGTCACTACATGCTCTGTTAAACAACTTATGTAATAGTTCATTCCAACCCACTTCATCACTTTTTCTCTAAATCCTTTTGTACCTAGATTTGGAATTGGAAAGTGGATGGTTCTCTTAATAAAATTTAACCTTCACATCATCACATAAAAAATTCCAAAGGGTGAGTCATCATTGACCAAATTGTAGTGGCACCCAAACCCGCCACCAATAATCTTCAAGATAGTCTTCCCAATGCTAACATTCTCTATATGGAAGGTCTCAATTAGGCTCTCTCTTAAATATTACTTGTTATCAACCCATGTTTTACATTTTAAGGAGATTATTCAATTTTGATTCAAACCTAAATTAATATGGGATTGGACTAAAGGTTATGGGTTATGTATAGTTAGACCAACCCTATAGCTTATGGGGTTAGATCCTCTAATATATCAACTTTGAACTCTTGTTATAAAACCTAATTGTATTGGTAAGAAAATAAATAGAATGAAAACTTAAAATGAAAACCTATACTAGGGATGGTGATGCACTATTTATTCAATTATCCTCTCTTAACCTACATGTAAGCACACTTTTGAATCCAATGAAGATAGTTAATTAACTAGGATTATTAACATATTCCTAAGCATGAGTATTTCATATTGAGCTTAGATAAAAAGTCTGAAATTTTAAGGTAAGATAATGGAGGTCTATATGAGACACTGCAAATTAATTCACTCTTCAACACAATTTCTAGCTATTAAGACTTCATATGACTTGCATAGGATGACAAGATATCACTCGGTGAAGGAGAAGACTTGAAAGGAAGATTAATCTCATATTTTTTTCAAATCAACAATCATAACACACACTAATGCTAATGAATAAGTATGCAACAATCTTTTCTCTATTGAATCAAGTTACAAGATACAATTTTAGTAGATTTTCGTTATACCTAGTTAAAGGATACCAATTTTTGCATTCAATACATAATAAATAGAAGTATATAGAGAGAAGAAGAGGGAGAGTGGTGTATAAGTCCTTGAAGAATTCAAAATATCATAACTTATTACACGTGATAGTTGTAATAGTCTTCCATACACTTTCATGCATTGAAGTGTCTTTGATGAGTGCCTTTATTATCATCAAAGTCTATTTTTAGTAAAATTTGACCCATTAAAGGTATATGCATGCCATATTTAATCAATTCCCTCTCTTTTATTAGTTACAAGCATTGAATACATACAAATAACCAACCTCCATTAATTATTAACGAACTACCTATTCTTATGTGATGACTATATCCATAGAACTGCCAAATCCTTCATAAATGATTATGAACATTGAATATGCTTTCTTCAAGTGGAAACTATAGATTTTTATTGATATTTAATTAACCCCATATAGTCTCTCTACTCCCAATATTTCCTCCATCTGCAACCTTACTCTTCTTGAACAATTAGGCCATCTTGGCTAGATATACAAACTGGCTAATTAGTGAAGGTTGATAAAGGTAATTTTGTAGACACCTAAATTTAATTTACTATTAAAATTCACCTAATATTTTTAATAATTCTTTGTAAATTAATAAATCACATTTCTTCCCAAAATTAAATAATCGAATAAGTCAATTATGCACATTTAAATTATTTTAATAAAATCTAGAATTTTCACCTAATCAAAACATCTCCCACATTTTTATCCCTCATCCCAACCAAATCCATAAAATTATTCACCTCTTATGACTCATCCCCTAAGTTTTCAATAAAATTGACTTAGGCTTGTTGAGTCAGCTAACCAACCCCATACTTTTCTCAACCATTTTGAAAAGGTCTTCATCCTCATGGGTGAGGACTCATTAGCCACCATTTATCATTTGGATCATTGAAAAGTCCAAATGATCCTCCACCATTGGATCCTTCTACAAACATCTATAAATACACTTACAAATATCCATTTTCAAGCATCACATCAAAGGATCACAATCACATCACATAATCAGGAAATCAAAGCTCTACACAAAGTGAATCAAAGTGAATCAAAGCCTTCCTTTTGTAAAAAAGTTATACTCATTCTCTCTTTGCATTAGAGGAGTGAGCACCATATATTTGAAAGAACAAATTGAATGTATATCACAATGGATAAATTTTGTGCATTCAAAGCATAAAGTTTATGATTGTTGTTTTCTTTATTTGTTGCTCTATCATATTTTGAATTTTAGCTTAGATTAGGATTAGTTTACTTTATTTGCATGCCTAAATTTAGTTCATACATTTTTGGCACACCTAGTGGGACCTTTTCCCATGTCCTTTTTATCTTTTTGATCATCTTTTCACTTAGATAGAATTTCTCTTTTGGTTTGTGTTGTTTATGTTTGCATTTAATCTTTCTTTTTTAGTGATGGTATGAGTTATAGGTTGCTACCAATTGTTTTATGTTCATCTGTGTGTGTTCCTCTACATAACAACTAATTTTGGAGCTTTAACAATGAAATTGTAGACCATAAAAAAAACATTGTCCTATTTTATTACATTTTTCTATGTTTTTTGTTCTATTTTCAAGTTAATAGCATTTTTGTTTAGAAATACCGATTTTGTCATCGTTTATAGTGCTTTTGTCAAAAATAGTGAAATCACTCTTTCTTACAATGAATTCATCATTTTTTATGATGAAATCATATTTTTATGTATAAAAATCATGTTTTTACATAGTAAAATTATCTCTTTTCATAGTGAATTTGTTCTTTTCTATAGCAAATTCATTACTATTGGTAGCAAAATCATTGCACTTAGAAGTGAAATGGTCTTATAAGCACTACTTATTTTATTTTATATTTTTTTCTTTATGTGTTTTTCTTGTGTTAATTTTATTTCAATTTCACTTTTCTAATCTAACTATGTAACAACATTTTTGTAATAGAGAGGTTATTTTCACTTTTTTTTTGTGGTTTTTCACTTGTTCTATTGCAAGTTGCCTCATTTCTAGCCAAAGCAAACATTCTAATAACTCGTTTGCATAATGTTGCTAAAGTGGATTAGAAAAAAGAATAATTAAAAGCCAAATTTTATTGTTACTAACATTTTTTCACTTTTATTTTCAAAATTCTTAGTAATTACATCAATTTTGTTTCGTTATTTTTATTTTTTATTGTATAATTCATGTATGTTATTTATTTAGCATTATATTGGTAACGATACTTGGAAATTAGAAACATTTTCACAATTATTTGTGTTACCTAAGTATTATTAGAATATTCTCTTTCCCTGGTGTTACATTGGTGATGAAACTTGAAAATTAGAAATGAGTATCTACTTTTATTTTTCTTTTATTAGAGCTCTATTGATAGTGGATTTCACCACCATGTAGTAGGAAAAACCCTATTTACTGGTGGGGTATATAAATCAAGATCCAATTGTTTCAATTACCTAAGCATTTATGTGTTTCAATCACACCATGGCATGTGGATATTTCATACTCCAATACTCAAGGTTTCAACAGCTAACTTGAAATTTGATATCACCAATTGTCAACACACTTAGACCCCTATGACTATGTTGGGCACTTTGGGACAAGGCCCAATAGTGTGCATCTATTTTATCAAAATTTTCCATGGTTTTCCCCACTATAAATATTTTTTAAACCTTAAGCCTAGGATAACCTTTTTTTGTTTAACTTGGGTGCATCGATTAGTGGTTAGCACCAAGAAGTAACTTTATACATACCCTCAAAATTGGACTCAATGGGCCATGGGAATATTAAGATCCTCCATGGTTAGTACCTTAAAATATTAGGCTATAACTAATAATATTGATGAGTAACTGACAATAGAAATCCCAATAGTTGTTCTTGACCCTTCATCCTAGTTTTTACCCTTTAAAATATAAGTATTGTTTGGTGTTTCCTTGTGTTTACCATGTGTTAAAAATTCTTGTTTTAAAAATAATTCTTTTAAAATTACCTACTTAAAATAATTGGTTCAAGAATTTAAGTTTTTCAATCAAACATTTGGTTCATATTGTTAATTTAGATCATCCTTTTTATTCAATTTATTCCCTTTTTTCTTTCCAATCATGCCTATTACTCAAAAAATGGCCATGTTAAATCCTCCTAATGTAAGGGAAGAGCCTTTTAGCAATAGACCCTTTCAATTCCCTGGTCAAGATCATCATGTATAAATACATGAAATAACCAAAAATGAAGAAGAGGAGGTAAGGGCTTAACAAGATGAAGGTAACCCCAAAGCTACCCAACCTCCACCTTCCCTAGATTAATATATCATGTCTAATAAAAATGAAGTATTACTTCTAGTCTTAGGCTTTAGTGCAAATTTCCCATATGATTTTTATGTACATAACTTGTAATACCTCATTTCAAGCAAATATCCTTCTTCTTCCCATCCAAATAAACAAAATCCACAAGGCACTTTTTAGGATAACAATGCTCTCATTCTTTCTTCAAGTCTCTCAATATAAAGGTAAAGGTATTTCAAGTGAAGAGTCATCCCAAGCTATTCATGGTTTTCTCATGAAATCCATGTAAATCAAGGAAAACAAGAGAATATGAACTTTTAATCTCACCAATCAAATAATCTCTTTGGAAATCCTAACATCAATGTAAATATGAATTTATAAAACCATCCAAAAAATCTAAGTTTGAATATGACTTCAAACTCATCAATCATGCAACCCACCAATCAAAACTTGAATCCTACTTAAAGTTTTCCCATCATACAAAAAAATCATCCAAAATTGAATATGGGTATCCCATCTAAATCAAGTCAAAATAACCAAAATTTGATTGCACCAAATTTGGGTATGCACCCAAACTTATAGGGTTATGCTAAAATTAATTTGAGTACTAATCTTTATTCAAAGTCATCAATCAATCTAAATCAAAGTTTTCAAAACTCACCCATCATATCCAATCCTGAGAAAAGCATGAATACATGTTATGGATTTCTCAATCAATCATCAAATCCTAGTTTGAATGTCATTTTTTTTACATTCAATAATCTAAGTATAAACCCAAATGTACCAAATCAATTATTGTTTAGACCAACTCCTCCAAATTCCAATCTAATTTAAAACTAATTTATATTTGACCCAATTATTTCATTTAAATCTACCCCAAATCCTATACTAATTTAAACCAAAAACAAGTGCAATCCAAAACCAACCTTAACCTTAACAATCCTAACACAAATAACCCAAACCTAGGTTTCAACCAATTTAGTTCAAATTCTAACATGCCTCAACAAAAAAATAATACAAGTGTGTTTAACCAAACAAGCTTTAGTCAAAATACCAATTCTAATCTCATGAAATTTAATGCTAACACATCAAATAATCCAAACTCTAACCCAAATCTAAACCAAACAAGTTCAAATTTTACACAAAATCCAAATCTTGGTTCTAACCAAAATCCAAACCCAAATCAAATCAATTTTGGTTTTAAACCAAATTTGAATAAAATGAATTTTGGTACTAATCAAAACCTTGGTTATAACACTAATACTTTTTCCCAATCTTAAAACCTTAACTATAAATAAAACTATAATAATCAAAAACCCAAAAAAATTAATCAAAACATTACCCAACACAAAAATCAACCACCTAATAATTTAAGTAAAATGGACCAACTATCCCATTTTCTCATGAAATAATATCAAAATATAAAGGATAAAGTTTAAGGCTTACAAGATGGCTCCTACAACTGGCAAAATCAATTTAAGTTTGAGAAAATTTGTTCATATCCCTATGATGTGAGTAAAATGACTACACCATTTCCCAAATATTTTAAACTCCCCAAATTTGAAAATTACAAAGGTAAAGGAGATCCCAAGGAACATTTAATAAACTTTTATCATGCATGTGCAAATTTTGCTTATAGAAATGAATTCATGTTGTGTCTATTTCCATGAATCCTTAGGGGCCAAGCCCTTGACTAGTTCTCAATACTCCTAAAAGGATCAATCTTTGCTTTTGAAGACCTATCTATAGAGTTTGTTCATCACTTTCCTTACAATATTGAAAATGACTTGACCTAATACCAAATAATGAAATGGTGAAATGTTTGTTTCTTTCTTTCAAAGATGATGAGAAATGGCAAGCCGCTTTAAATGGTCATTTTCAAAAATAGAGTTAATGGACATTTTTATGAATAAATTAAACTTATATTTGGTACATCACTTATTACTTCTTTTCCCATGATATTTTAATGAGATTATCAAAAAAATAATTCAAGTGGAAAGAACTTTGATCAATAGGGGTATAATCAAAATCTTTAAACCAGATAATAAAAATTCTTTTAAACCAATAGACAAACCCAAATTCTTTGTCAAAATTAAGAATCTTATTGAAGACAGTGTAACCAATGTAAAATAGATTTAGAATCCACAAACACAAACATATAACAAATCAACTCACAACATCATAATTATAGGTGGGTAACCAAAACAAGGAAGACCAAAATGTAAGCTCACTCAATTAGGTGACACGAAAATGTTTTACAAAAGTTATCTTATACGAACATGATTGTATGGACAAACACAAAACCTTTTGAATAAAATGTTCCCAAACCTAATTGGTATAAATATGATGAATACTATTAATACCATCAGATCATAGGTCATTTAACAAATTGATGCATACACTTAAAACATGATGTTCAAGACATTATTGATAAAGGTGACATATCAGTAAGAAACTCATCATCAAAATAATTTAACAACCAAAAATTATGGATATACCAAGACCCATTCCCTATTCATGAGCAAGGTAAGGGTAAACAATAATAAGAACAACCAGAATCAAGCAATGTTAACCAAGCTAGTCATCTATTCGATTCCATACTCAATAGCATTTATATGGTACATAAACATGTTACCATTGTCATTTTTCCAAAATATGAATGTGTCATCACCAGAAGATGTGAAAATTTTACCTTACCAATTGCATCTAACTCTAATGTTGAATGTAAGCACAACATTATAGATCATCTTGAGAAAACACTGGCCAACATATCCATTCTAGACCTTCTCAAAACTTCCCTTGTGTATATACATATTTTATATAAAGTCCTTTAGGAGTCTAATGTTCCTCAAAACATTGATCCCACTTTCTTAAGTGTTAATAGGTTCTTTGGCAACAAATAATCAAGTAATGTTGTACCATTCTGATGTTTCTCCTTTAGGTTCAAATCATAACCTCCCATTGTATATAGAGGCTACTATTTCTAGGCATAAGGTAAAAAGGGTTTTTGTAAATAATGGTTTTGCCCTTAATCTATATAAACTAATAATCACATAACATCTTGGGTATATAGTAACAAAATTAGAGGAAAATATCATAAAAATAAAGGCATATGATAATAATGAACACCAGTCTATCAACACAATTCATCTTCCTTTGATGGTAGGGTTTGTCATTAAAGAAACACTTGTTCATGTTCTCGATCTTGATTTACCATATAATATACTCATTAGATGCCCATGGATCCATTTCATGAATGCCATCCCATCCATGCTTCATCAATTTTTGAAATTCTCCCATGTAGGAATGGAAGTAACTATTCAATGAGATCCTCATCCCTTCCAATATTACAAACTATTGGAAGGTAAATATAAAAAAACCAACTATCTCCCAATCACAAAAGACAATTTTACCCCTATTGAGGACTATCCTTCATTTGAGAACTATGTCAATCCTAATTTTTTTTTTAAAACACCACCCCTTGGTGTTTGGATTAATACTCCAACTCCATCCATATATATTGAAAAAGCATTAACCAATTCACCATCCATTCAGCAAGCTTCTAATAGTCCATCCATTGAGCAAGCTTCTAATAATCCATCTATTGAGTAAACATCCAATCCATCATCTAACAAAACATCATCTTTTGTTTCTTCCCATTTTAAAATCATTTATCAAGGCATGAATGAGTAAATTATTCAATATTTTTATACAAGTACAATACATGCCAATCCTAATGAATATGGTAGACTAAACCATGTAAAAGATAAAAGAATGGTTAAAAAGCTAAGTCAGACAAAATTAATTGAGGGAGGCCTACTTTTTGATGAGCATATTGATGATTTAAATTCCTTCTAGATTTATTATGATGAATTAGCTACTTGTTTTTATACCAATAGATATCTCATTATAAAATCCATCATGTGAAAAATAATGAATTACAAGGGCAAATGTCTTGGTCTCTATGAATAAGGTGCCACTGAACCTATAACACTAAAATCTAATGAAGGGAAGCATAGTCTAGGATTTAACCCACTTAATTTACATCTAAGGATTTCCCAAAGTGGCTCTAGTGAGTTAAAAGATGTTTCATTGGATAGCGAGATAGGTTCCATCATTAGTTGTTTTGAAGATCTAGACCTTACCAATATTTTCCATGAAAATATCATTATAACACTTTACCTAGCATATCCTTCTCTCATCCAATGGGGCCAAAAATCTACACCAAAACTTGACCATTTTCAAAATGATGAAGCCATATCTGAGTCCTTGAGAATCAGAGATCAAATTCTTGCAGGTGGTCATAAAAAAGGTTTTCTAATACAACTAGCAAATTTTGCATATTTTGGGGAACATAAATTATGTCATTCTATGATTTCTACATCTACATCAAAAAAATAAGAGGTTGAAGAATATTTTCATCTTCCTACACCACTCATAGATTATAAATATGAATCAAGTCTACTTGTTAAATAAACCATTCATGTAAACATTAGCTCTTAAGCTAATTCAAAAAATTGTAAAGCTTGTTATATCACTCAATCTAGATGAAAGCGATATATTTACACTACTTATTCATGATTTTCCTGATGTATTCTAAGTTTCTTATGTAAATATCCTAGGATTCAATCCAGAGTTAGTAGTTCACCACCTTATGGTACATCTAGATGTAAAAACAATAAAATAAAAGCTGCAAAAAATGCATCCCAAAATAGAACTGTTAGTAAAGGAAGAGTTGAAGAAATCATTGTTTTTAGGTTTCATATGCCCCATTGACTATTCAGATTGAATATCAAACATTGTGCCAGTATCAAAGAAACCTAAGGGGATTAGAGTATATAGGGACTTATGTGATATAAATAAAGCATACCCAAAATATTACTTCTTATTACCTAACATAGATATGATCGTTGATTCAACTACAGGTCATGAAATGCTATCTTTAATGGATGGTTTTTTAGGCTAAAATCAGATAAAAATTGTTGAAGAAGATCAACATAAAATAGCCTTTACATCTCCATGTGTGATATTTTGTTATCAGGTGATGCCTTTTGGGTCTAAAAATGCTGGGGCAATGTATCAGAGGGAAATGACCATTATCCTTCATGACATACTTAGTGATATTATGGAGGACTATGTGGATGATATTGTGGCTAAATCTAAATCTAGAGAATATCATACTCAAGTGTTTCATCATATTTTTGAGTGTATAGAAGAATAAAACATGAGGTTAAATTCAAAAAATGTGGGTTTAGTATTACATCAGGAAAATTGTTGGGATTTATTGTTTCACAGTGTGGCATTGAATTTGATCCTTCAAATATTTTAGCTATCATGGATATTCCTCCACCTAAAATTGTTAAGCAAATTACAAGTTTACAAGGAAATATATAGGCCATCTAAATATTCATTTATCCACTTACAAATATCTTTCACCCATTCATGTTTTTATTAAAAAAGGATATCCATTTTACCTGGATAGAAGATTGTGAAAAGTCATTTAATAATATCAAGCAGTATCTTTCAAATCCACTGGTATTAATTCTACCAATTGTATGTAAACCTTTTTTGTTTTACATTTTACCTACTCAATATTCCCTTAGATCATTATTATCATAGCCTAATTATGATGGAAAATAATGAGTAGTCTATTAATTGAGCAAAACATTGATATCTTATGAGTTAAATTACTCTCAAATAAAAAAATCTTGTCGTGCATTTATTTTTACTTCCTAAAAACTATGGAATTACATGCTTAACAATAAAAAAAATCATCACTAAAACTAACCCTCTTAAATATCTCTTATCCAAAACCAATCTAACAGGTAGGATGGCTAAGTGGGTTATACTTAGTGAGTTTGATTTAGAGTATGTTAACCAAAAAGCAATCAAAGGGAAATTTATATTAGATGTATTAGTAGAAACACTACTCAATGACAATGTGCCTCTCATTACAAAATTCCCAGATGATGCAACCATGTTTGTAGATGAATCCCTAATTTGCCAAATTTTCTTTGATGGATCTTTTACAAATCATGGCTCAGGGGTAAGCATCTTATTGGTAGCACCTAATCAAGATTGTATTCTTAAGGCATTATAAATTAAATTCCATTGTA
Source organism: Torreya grandis (assembly GCA_037957365.1). Lineage (NCBI taxonomy): Eukaryota > Viridiplantae > Streptophyta > Pinopsida > Cupressales > Taxaceae > Torreya > Torreya grandis. The sequence continues at coordinate 617,404 of JARHVA010003790.1, forward strand.
TAAATAACATAATAGAATATGAAGATCTTATAACAAGCCTCAAGATGGTAATTTAATGGGGATCCAACATCTCCTTGTTTTCAATGAATCCAAGATCATCATAAATCAAGTAACTAATGAATTTCAAATCATGAGAGGATAAACTAATACCTTACAAGAAAATGGCGGATAGCTTAAAAACATTTTTTTGAATACATCCAATTTGAACAAGTGCTTAGAATCAATAATTTTGCAGTAGATGGCTATGGAAACAATAAGATCCTTACTTGACTTGAGTAAAAAACACAATAAATTTTTGGTTGAGTACTTAAGGATGCCTACTTATGATACACTAGAATTAGAAATGGTTTTTGAGGTGGTTCATCTCACTTATCCATGGTACTTTGATATCTATACATACCTCCATAACCATACCATTCTATCTAATCTATCCTCCAGCCAATATAAATCCTTTATTCAAAGAACATCCCACTATACAATCCTTGGTAACACCCTGTATTGTCATGGCTATGATGGAACCCTTATACACTATTTAAATTTTAAAGATCTTGATTTAGCTATTTGAGAAGTTCATGAGGGGATTTGTAAAGCACATTTAAGTGGTATGGTCTTTGTGAAAAATCTTCTTTGATTTGGTTATTATTGGCCAATAATGGAATTTGATTCATGAACTTATGTAAAAAAGTATATACCCTATCAAAAGCATGGAGATCTTATCCATAGTCCTTCACAAGCTTTACAACATATCACAATACTTTGGTCACTTTCCACATGGAGGTTCAACCTCATTGGGAAGATAAATCCTAGTTATTTTAATAGACATAAACACATTATAACTACAAGCGAGTATTTTACCAAGTTGGTAGAAGCAATGCCACTTACCTATGTGATTGGAAATCAAATTTCCAAGTTTATCCTTAACCACATTGTCTACCATTTTGGAATTCCCTTCACTCTCATTTATGATAATGGAAAATCCTTCAAGAGTAAATATGTTAATACTCTTTTCCAAACCTATCATATCAAGCATAAATGGTCCACTCCTTATTACATGTAAAATAACAATCAAGCTGAGGTAACAAACAAAAATATTCTATGCATTCTTAAGAGAGTTGTCAATGAAGTTGGTCATGACTGGCACACTCAATTATATATTTCCCTTTGGTCATATCATACTATTATCCACACACCTATGGGGGCAACCCCTTATTCCCTTTTTTATGCTAGTGAGTCTATTTTACCCATTGAGGTTGAGATTCCATCTTTATGAATATATTTACAATAAATCATAGATGAAGAATCATATTGAACATCACGCTGAAGTAAACTTGACCTCTTAGATGAGAAATGACTCAATGCTTTAAACCACCTAGAAGTTTACCATAATCACCTTTGTTGTAGCTATAATAAGTGGATTATAACTAGACAATTTAAAATCAGATATCTTGTTCTATAGGAAAATTAGAAAAATATTAATGTTGAAATTGAGAAGGTAAAATTTGAACCTAATTGGTTAGGTCCATACATCATCATTGCAAAATATAGATCATGAACTTACAAAGTAGCCATAAAATATGGATAAGAGATTGATGAAGCTATGAACATCATGCACCTTAAAAAATTATACGATTAAAATTGATTCTATATGGTGTTATTGGTATATCCAAGGTCAAAAATAAAATAAAAATAAAAAATATTCAAAAAATAAAAAGAAAGCAAAAAAGAAAAAATGTGTACATAGATTGTCTAAATGTGAAAACTAGTTTACCAGAACTTTGGATAAGTATCATGGTGAAAACTAGGTTTTTATCACCATGTGTAAACTATTGTCACCAAATCTTGCACCCTATAAGAAGTTGTTCAAGCTTCTTCTGGATTTGGCCAACATGGGAACACTTCTAGGTATGTGGGTGTACCTATATTGGAAATAAGCCTCTAGATTCAAGTGCTAGCTCCCTAGATGTATCTTGAAATGATCTTATCTATACTAACTAATTACTTATGGGAAAAGGGTTAGAGATTGTAATAATTGAACCTACTCTAAAGGAAGGTGATGCACCAAGATGTTTTCCATAAGACTATCATACTCCATCATAAGGAGACAAAGTATGCAAAACTAGTCTTAAGAGTCCTAGAATGCATTAGCATTAGTGTTTCGATATGAAGGTGACATACATGAAGACTATCCAAGGTAAGTGAAACCATAGATCAGTTTTAGATACTAAGGCTCATTTTACACTTAAGGATCAATCCATACATTTAACAACACTTCATATGACCTGCTAGGCTAGAATCACTTGCATCAAACATGTAACACTTGAGAGAAAGTAAGGATAGATGAATATCTCTTGACCATTCACTATATATCTCTTCACATACTTTTCCAAGTTGATATATGAACTCAAACTAGATTTCATTTATTGTTCTAAGGAAAAGTATAATGTCAAAACTAGTAGGGCTTCACCATATATGGGGTGGTATGTCTTACAAGGGCCAAAATGGTAACTACTTATAGAACTTCAGAGAGAAGAAAAAAGAAATAAGTTCAAGAGTCACTAGAACACATGTCCAAGCATCAGAACTAGTTACATTGTAGGTACAACTGAGTGTGAAATAGACCATGAATGCCTCTTAAGATAATTATCTATATAAATCATGACAAACTCTCTAAAATCATGCAAAGATTATTTAACATATCTTTCTTGAAACTATTTTCATCATAGATCATTTCTCAGGCACTTGAAACTAGGCCAAGGGAATCAACACATATGTTATGATATTTTTAGATGTTTTCCAAACTATTAACTATCTTCTAGACAACTATATTTTTCATCTACAGTTGTTCATTGTCTTCCTGGACTTAATTTTTTACATCTGGTAGTCACTGTTCATATCAGACCTCAATTGGGATTTCATGGTAGTATATGAGTTCAACTATCTTTCTCTACTATTGAATGTTTTACCTTACATAGTTACCAGGTGGCACTCTCTTGATACATTGCTCATTCTATTCTAAATTATGTCTACAATACTTGCTTGTTTTGGTCAAAAATGGCTCTTGGTTCAACTCATGTTGAAATTCCTAGGCTCACATTTATTTTAATTGGATATAGATATATGACTCATATTTTTGACATTTTTACCTATTCTCACACAATTGATCTTGATCTATATGATCAAGTTCCAGCCATAGATCTTGCCCCTTAACTTTTTAACTTTGTCCAAGCTTACACCATATGGTAGCCTTGCATTTGATTTTAGGATCTATTGTCAATATACCAACCCCATGCACTTATGCCACATGCCAATATCTCAAGCTCCTTGATTTTTTAACTCACCTCATACCTTTAGATCAAGATATATGATCGAGTGAGGACCATTAGATCTACTAGGACCCACTATTTGAAATCTAACAGCTACTTCATGAGCTTATATTTGATATCTACAATCCTATCAAAATATGTTCATGTGACCATCATTTATGCTTGTGTGACCATCAAATTTAATATTAAAAGGATTTGTGTTGATTAATCTTATAATTTATGTTAGCACGAACATCTTATTGTGTAGGTTCAATTTTAGAAGCTTGTAACTTGAGCTAGAAATCTCACATGGGCATGAAAATTTTAGAGGATGCTCCTAGCATGTAAAACTATAATTACATGTTATCTACTATCTCATGATGACTTTTTGAGAAATATAAAAATTTCAAAATATATCTAGTTCATTTGTTTTTGGATGACATCTTGGATGGCCTAGATCCTTAGACTTGGCAAGCTAAACTTTGAAGGCTTAGATATTGAGATAGAAGGCTCATTGAGATATGACACAAGTAGAGCATGATCTTATCACTAAGGACATGGATTTATCATGGTATAATGGTCATATAAGGATTTAAGGGCATATTTAAAAAATGTATAAGTAAAATGTTCCATTTTGATTTCCATATGATGTCTTGATGATGGTCTAGTTTCACAAAGCTCATTCTTGAACTTTTACAGCTTTGAATGATTTTTTGAGGAATATTTTGAATTTTCCTTAGTATTTAATTGAAATTATCACCATGAAGACCTGTTTTGATCCTTTAAAACCTTCCACTTGCATATATGGCTTAAAAATGAACACTAAGACACTAAATGATACAAGGTCTAAGCTAAACTATGACCAAAGCTAGAATGGAATATGAAATGGCATCAAATGAACTACAATTATACCTTGTGACATTAAAAACAAAACCCCTATATGAGATTATAACTATAGGGGGTTGACCCATTTTTACTTGTTGTAAAAATGGTCAACATTCTTGGTGATTTCCTAAGGTTGGTATGCTTGTTATGCCATAACCAGTTGCCTAATCTTGTCTATTAGGTTACATATTCACTTGTACATAGGTTTGACACATGAATTGGCTTTGATAACACATAAAAATAGGAAATAAAAATGACAAAACAAAAATATGTTCAACTAGAACATTTAAGAAACACAACAAAAACAAAACACACACTTAATCTACTAATTACATAATTGAACTTTACCACTAAATAGCAAGGCTTCAAATGTATCCCATTCATAGGGATAGGCAGATCTTCTCCATTCATCCTAGTTAATTTAAATTTTTTTTATTTCACTTGATGATGATATATGTTTCACTCCATAAGGTATCAAATTTGGTGTGTCTCCCAGGTTTTGCTTGATCTTCATCACATTTTAATACTATGTCACCCTCTTGAAATGATCTTGGAGTTTCATTCTCTCCAAAGGACCTATTCATCAGCACTTGTTGATGCACCATAGCTTGATGAGATTTATCTCTAGTCTCTTAAAACTCCATTAATTATATCAATCTCACCTCCATTGGAGTGTTCTCAATCAACTCTAGTTGATGTGCTAATTCTAAAGTAGGCAGCGCTTGAGAGATAGATAGCCTAGCTTCCCTTCCATAAATAAACACAAAAGGAGAGTTCCATATTGACCTCTTGGGATTTATTCTATCATCCCATAAGGTTGTCTTCAATTTGGTATTCCAAACCCTCTAATTATGCTCGAAGGTTCTCTTAATGATTCTAATCAGATTATTGTTAGTAGATTCAACCAACCCATTACCTTGAGGGTAATAATTAGATGAAGTAGTCAAGAATATGCCATTAATATTTTCCCAATTAGTTGTTTTATCACCCATAAAATCAAGATCATTATCTGAAATAATAGTATGAATGTTAAACCTTGTTATGATGCTCTCATAAAACTCCAAGATAACTTTTTAATTAGCTTCCTTCAATGCTACTACCTCAACCCATATTGTAAAATAGTCAATTTTTGTGCATATCCATTTATGACCATTACTTTAATGGGGGTATATCATACCAATAAAATAAATACCCCATTGCATGAAAGGTTCATCTACTTGGATAGGCTTCAAAGGAAGAGTTGCAATATTCTTTTTTCTTACAAACAAAGAACATGATCCACACCTTCTCACCTAAGCATGGAAATCCTTAAAGAAGCTAGGCCAATAGTAACTTACCCTCATTATTTTGGAATTTTTGGTTCTTGGAGAGAAATGACCTCCTACCATCCCATCATATAACTTCTCAAGAAACACTCCAAACTAGTCATTATCAATGCATCTCAATAGAACACCATTAAAATCTCTTATAAAGAGCACACCATTCACAATACAAAAGGGAATACATTTCAACCTAAAATATCTCCTTTGTGACATACTCATACCATTAGGATACTCACCACTCTGGAGGAATCTGATCACATCTTGTGTCCAACTTTGTGAAAGTAAGGAACCAACTGATTAGTAACAACCATGATTGAATAGAGCCTCATCTTTTGGCTCGTGAAAATCTAAATCCAAATTCTCACAAAGGCCTCTACCCATTTTCAACTTTATCACCTTGATATCAACATCATATTCCATTACTTTGGTGATCCACCCTGCCCTCTTCTCACTAAGATCTTTGCTCAAGATAAATTATTTGGTACTAGGATGAGAAACCATAACATGAATCCAGTTATTTGAAACCATATGTATGAACTTATTTAGTCCATTATAATAGTAAGGACTTATTTCTTTACAAATTTGTACTTGACATCATAATCTTCTAAACCTTGACTAAATAATGAAATTGGCTACTCCACACCCTCATCATTCTTTTGCATTAGCATGGTTGATATAGTATCAAGGTTATAAAATGAATACAATATGATGCATTTAGTAAAATTAGGATTCATAAGAGTAGGAACTTCCACAATTTCTCTCTTAATGGCTTCAAAACTATTCTTGCCTTCCTTAAACTAGGAAAAGACCTAATTCTTTTTTAACATGGTTGTGATAGGTTTCACCAAAGATACAAACCCAAGTATGAACCTCCTTAAAAAACATTTCTTTCCTAAGAAACTTTTGAGACATTTCTTATGCAAGGTAAATGCTAGGCCAAGAATAGCCTCTATCCTTTCAGGATCAATAGCCAAACCATCTTTGGAAACAATATGTTGCAAGAGCTTACCTTCATAGATAGCAAAGATGTATTTCTTTGGATTAAGAGATACTCCATATTGCCTACATATTTCAAAAACTTATCTCAAGTGTTGATATATTCATTAGCATCTTTATAAAACACTTTTATGTCATCTAGATAAACCAATATCACCTCATTGATCAAACCTTTGAAGGCCATGTACACTACTCTTTGACATATAACACTAGCATTTGAAAAATCAAATGGCATCTTCCTATAATAAAAAGTTCCCCATTTAGTGGTGAGTGTTATTTTAAACTGATCATCTTCATTCACAAGAATCTGACTATAACTTGAGTATCCCTCTAGAAGAGAGAAACGTTGAGAACCTAAAATAATGTACAAAATCTTCTCCATTAAGGGTAAAGGATTGTGATCTTTGAGTGATACCCTATTAACATCCCTAAAGTCCACACAAAGTATTATATACCCATTCTTATTTATAAAAGGCACCAGATTAGCTACCTATGTTGAATGTTTTATGGGTAAGATTATTTTAGATTTAAGGAGTTTAGTGAGCTCTAATCTCATGAGTTACTCAATCTTGAGATTAATGGGTCTTTATTTTTGTCTAAATAGTTTAACTTTAGGTTTCAAATCAAAATTATGGTGTGATAGGCTAGGATCAAATCCTTTCATGTCCTTATACTCCCAAGAAAAGATGTCATGAAACTCTTGACACAAATATATGAATGCTTTCTTCTCTAAAGTAAAACATGCCTTGCATAGTTTGATGAGTTTGTCCTTGAAGATCAAGACCCTTCCATAATTATCCTCTTTTTTGGGCATACTAAATTTATCCTTGTTTTTATCATTCTCATTGAAGATACTTTGTAATGTCACCAAACCCTTAGGTCTACTATTGGTTCTTAGTTACATAATCTGATCACCTAATTCCTCTTGGAGTCTTATATGATTCCTTGAGGAGAACTCAGCTTTATTTTACAGGAAGCATGAAATGTATTTGTCACTATCAAACACTTTTAAAGACACTTAATTATTATGAAAATAATGTCTTATAATGATCTTAATTTTAATTCCTTCCCTTATTATTTTATGGCAGTTAGAGTATCAAATTGAGCTCTAATGGAAGCTAGTCTATCAGCATGATTATTCTAGTCTCTTAAGACTGATTATATGTTGAATACATTGAAGTCTTCAAGTAAATCCCATAACCTATGCTTATTTAACTTGAGAAAATAGCTCTTGGAAGCAACCAAATTCCTCACCTAATGCACAACCAGTTCATTTTCCCCATATACTTGAAAGTTATTGATTCCTTTTCTCCTTGCCCATTGAAGGCGATCAATTCTTGATTCTTTTTCTCCTTGCCCATTGAAGGCGATGAATCAAACCTTCATACTCTACCACATTACAAGTACAAATAAAATGGAATATATATGAAGCATAATATTTTTGTTTGTATGGGGATACTAATATAACACCATCTCTATCACCAATTTTACTTCTTGAACCATCAAAAAACATTTTCCACATCTCATCTTCTTCACCCTCTTTGGCAAGTAGAGGTGTTGGTATTCCTTCTTCATGTATAAAATATACTCCTAGATCAATTTCCTCCATGAGATCATAAGGATTATTATCATAATTTTTAGTAAAATATTCATCAATGAACAAATCTACAATGCCTTCAAGATTGGATGAAGTTCCATCATCTACAATAGAATCATTTTCTTCATGAACACAATTCAAATTAGAACTTGTTCCAATGTAAGGTTCAATATGAAACCTTACAAGAGGTTGTGTCCTAATTTTCACCTTTGCACCATACCTTGTTCTAAAATATAATAATGACTAGTCATATAAAAGGTATCCACCTATCTTGGCTGTGAAGTCCCTTGATAGGTAGATTGCAAAGTGGGTTGGGAGATCAATAACAACTATGTCTTGTAAGATGGGAAAACTAAGACAATCATGAAAGAAAATTTTCAAGTTATTAATCAACCCCACTATTTTAGTAGGTGTACCATCTAATTAAAGGACCCCTCTTCTATGTGGCTCATATTTCAAGCTCAACTTGTTAGCCACAACTTTGGTCATGGCATAAGTTGAAGATCCACTATCAACTATGCAGTTATGGACTAGCTTGTCACCCACTATGAGAATGAGATAAAATGGAGGAGGTTTCTCAACTCTGGTAGATGGTTTAATAATGGTATTATTGATACTTTCAAGTAAAACATGAATTTTACTTTGATTTGAAGGAAGGATACTAGTAGGGATAGTAGATAACTATTTTTATAGGAACTCTTTCTAATCAGGCATATACGAAACATCCCAAAGGGAAATGGATGTTTTATTACTCTTCAATGAATATATAATGTTTAAAGAAGACATAAATACTTTATCTTTAATTCTTGGAGGCAATGAAGTGCTCAAAACCTAAGGAGTTTGGGTCTCTTGAATGGTCCTTCCAACATTCTGATTTGGAAGATATGCATAGTTGTTTGAGGTGAATATACCTATAGCCATACCTTATTACTTTGTATGAGGATTGAATGAGCCTATAGGCACATTATTGTCACCACCTAAATCCTTTCTCTTGAATCTAGTGTTATCTACAACTGGGGTTCTTTGGTTAAGCACAAAAGTGTCCTCAACTAAGAAGTTGGTGAAGATCTCTTCTTGAGGTTGCTCACCTTCACTTTTTTGCATCATCACTTCATCTTTAGCTAATAAGAGGGGAGTAACTTCTCCTTAAGAAACTACAGCCTACTCTCTACCTTCATTAATGTCCATAATTTTTTTTTTTTACCAATTCTCACCTTGCACTAATTTGTTGTACATAGGTACCATTTCCCTTGCATTGTTAGTAGAGTTAGGATTGTATGGATTAGCAGGCCTGTTGGGATTAGGTTGTCATTGGCCTCTTCCTCTTCCATATTGATAACCATATTGTTGTTAAAAAGGGTATGACTTATTAAATACACCATTTTAAATTCTCTCTTGTTTTAAGCTTGGCTTTTAAGGCTTGAATTCTTACATATATATCTATGACAGTTTTTGCCTTATTAATAGAAACTTTGGGCTTGGTATTGACATTAAAAAGTTGGGCTCAATCTGGAGTATAAGCAAAAGTATGAGACAATGGAGGCATATAAACTTTAGGTGGAAATATTCCAACTTGGACGAGATTATTTTTAGCTCTGATAGTAATTTCATAGGATTGAGGTAAAGTGGAACCACCCATAGATTGAAGCATGATAGTGATTTTAGTGTTGATAGCTCTCAAATAGGTTAGAAACACAAAGATGGGAGGTGGCCTCATAGGAGGAGGTATTCTATTCAAATTCTTTTGGAATCTCTCTTTAAAATCATGCATTATTTCTTTGGGTCCCTTTTTGATCACGTTAAGCCGGTGTATGAGAGAGGCATGATCACTTTAATTTATAAATCTTGTAGTCAACAACACTCCAAATTCATCCCATGATGTGATGCACCCACATTTTAGATTATTATACCAATCAAGATCCTTCCCCCTAAGGGACATGGAAAGAAGTCTGATAGCAATATTTTCTTGAGTGATATTATGGAAGCTACAAAAGTTGGAGACATCTCTAATGTGATCATTGGGTGTAACTTGACTCTCAACATTGAATAGGGGTACACATTTTATGGAATTGGGATGAATGGCATCATATTCTTGAAGGCAAATTAGATTTTATGTATTAAAATTATGAAAAGCATAAGGTCTAGCCATTTCTTCTTCAAAATATTTAGTATCTTAAATTTCCTCAATTTCTTTGACCTCTTCCTCTCTATAAAAATATAATAGTTCTCTAAAAGATAGATTAGGCTGAGGATATTAAACTTCAAGGGAAAGTTAAAGCTAAAAGAGTGGGTCAGTGGGATTCAGGACTCTTACAGAGGATGACCTAGTGATAACTATGAATCATGAGAGCAGTTTTATAATAGAATAATGGCCTTGAACTAGATTCACTTTGATGGAGTCACCAAATGCTGAGTAGTGCATGATTTTATAGCTTATTCTATCAAGACCAACATTCACCTTGATAAACTATCTTAAATACAATGGTCCCACCAGGCATGCTAGAATTATTTTCACCAAATCTTGTACCCTAGAAGAAGTTGTTCAAGCTTCTTCTAGATTTAGGCAACATGTGAACATTTCTAGGTATGTGGGTGTACCTATATTGGAAATTATCCTCTAGTTTCAAGGGTTATCTCCCTAGATGTATCTTGAAATGCTCTTATCTATGCTAGCTAATTACTTATGGGAAAAGGGTTAGATATCATAAGAATTGAACCTAATCTAAAGGAAGGTGATGCACCAATATATTTTCCACATGACTATCATACTCCATAACAAAGAGATAAGGTATACAACACTACTCTTAAGAGTCCTATAATGCACTAGCATTAGTATTTTGATATGAAGGTTACATACATGAATACTATCCAAGGTAAGTGAAACCATAGATCGGTTATAGATACTAAGGATCATTGTACACTTAAAGATTGATCCATACACTTAACAACACTTCAAATAACCTGCTAGGGTGGAATCACTTGCATCAAACATGGAAGGATTGAGAGAAAGTAAGGATAGATGAATATCTCTTGAACATTCACTATGTATCTCTTCACATACTTTGACAAGCTGATATATGAACTCAAACTAGATTAAATTTATTATTCTAAGGTAAATTAAAATGTCAAAATTATCAAGGATTTTCCATACATGGGGTGGTATGTCTTACAAGGTCCAAAATGGTAGCTACTTTTATAATTTTAGAGAGAGGATAAAAGAAAAAGTTTAAGAGTCACTGGAACACATGTCCAAGTATGAGAACTAGTTACGTTGTAGGTGTAACTAAGTGTGAAATGGACCATGAATGCCTCTTAAGACAATTATCCATATAAATAATGATAAACTCTCTAAAATGGTGTAGAGATTCTTCAACATAGCTTTCATGAAACTATTTTCATTATGGATTATTTTTTAGGCACTTGAAATTGGACCAAGGGAGTTGACACATATGTTATGATATTCATAGACATTTTCCAAGCTACTAACTATCTTCTAGACCCTTGTATTCACTATCTACAATCATTCATTGCCATCCTAGACCTCATTTTTAACATTTGGTAGTCACTATTCATATCGAACCTCAACTGGGCTTTCATGGTGGCATATGAGTTCAAAGTGCTTGCTCTACTATTGAATGCTTAATCCTACATAGCTTTCTAGGTGGCACTCTCTTGCCACATTGCTCATTCTATTCTAAATTATGTTTTTAATACTTCCTGATTCTGTTTAGAAATGGCTCTTGGTTTGAATCCCATTGAAAGTCTTGGGCTCACCTTTATTTTAATTGGTCATCGATATATGACTCAGCTTGTTGAAATTTTGACTTATGCTTACTCTGTTGATCTTTATCTATATGATCAAGCACCAACCATATATCTTTCCATTTAAAATTTCAAATATATCTAAGCTTACACCACATGGCAGACCCATATTTGATTTTAGGATCCACTATCTGTCTGTCAGCTCCACGTACTTATGCCATATGTTAATATCTTGATCTCCTTGACTATTTGACTCACCTCACATCATTGTATCAAGATGTATGATAAAGTGAAGACCATAAGATCTATTGGGACCCAATATTTTAAATCCAATGGCTACTTCATGAGCTTAAATTTGATGTTTGTGCTCCCCTTAAAAGATGTTTATGTGACCATCATTGAAATTTGTGTGACCATCAAATTTAAGCTCAAAAGAATTTGTTTTTCTTAATATTAAACTTGATGTTAGCACAAATGTCTTATTGTGTAGGTTCAACTTTAGAAGCTTGTAACTTGAGATAGAAATCTTTCACAGGGATGAAAATTTCAAAGGATGTTCCTAGTATTTCAATGAATTTCTACTTTATTATTTTGAAAAGGGCAAAGAAGAAACTAAATATGGGTATTATTGAAAACCCTATTTGATTGTGCACATATTGAATTAAAATATTGTGAAGATCTCCTCTTTGGCTTGGGAGGATGACCTATAGATAAGAAAATACTAAAGCAATTTTTTTTGTCAGATAGATAGTTGAGTGGATTGCCTAAAGATAGCTAGATCCTAGAAGCAAGAGCTTCCCTAGGGGCTATCAATCCACATGTTTAAATAATGAAGTTTATAAAATAGGAATTAAAGTAATTGCATCAATAATAAATGGATACTAAAATTGAACACAAGGATACTTACTAAGAAATAGATTATAAATGATTAAAAAAATGATAAGCTAATTAATGCTAGTGTTAGATGGTCAGGGTATGCTTTAAAAAATTAGAAAGGAGTTTGTGAACAAATAGGGACATAGAGAATCAAGTTTGGTTGGGGGTGGATAGGTGAAAACAACTTATTGGTTTTTACTACCATAATGACTATCAATGGTTGGCTTGACTGTCAGTGATTCAGGTGACTATCAGTGATCAAGGTGACCATCGATAGTTGGATAGACCATTGGAGGTTGATTAATGAGATCCAAAAGAAAGATTTTGAGAGATATGTAAGACTTGGGTTGATTGTAAAATGGAAATAAAGTAAATGAATACTAAGAAACAAGTACTTGTCTTACAAAAGTCAATTGGGTGGATGGTTGAGGTAGTTGACCAGTTGGTAGAATCTAGCTTGATTTTGATAGAGTAATAGTACCTAAACACTTGGTGGAGAGGCAATAGCAAGTCAGATTTCTAATATGATTTTTGGAGTATTGATGATGATTTACCTATAAAAATAAACTCCTAGATGCACAAGCTCTTGATAATAATTGTAGATGGGTTTCACCTCCCATCTTGTCTCTTCTTATAAGCACAAGTAAGAGGTGGAAGTGAAGGTTCAACTAGGATAACTAATTATATTTCATCCATGTAATGGCTCACATGTGGATTTAGACAACTTATATTTAGAAAATTAAGGTGGGTAGTTTTCATGCTAGTGGTTGAAGAGGTGCACCCTGACCATCAATGATTAAGGTGACCATCGATAGTCATCTTAACCATCGATGGTCATGTCTGAAGGGTCGAAATAGGTAAAATCTAGGTTTAATCTAATTTAATCAAACTAGCTATGGGTTAGGCTAGGTTAGGGGTCAGAGGGTTAAATTGGTCCCAAGGGAGTCTTATGGTAGTCAAGGGCTATTTTGACACTCAAAATCATGGTGTGTATATTTTTAGTGTCTACATTTTTCCCTTTTCATTATACAGCCTTGAATCAACCAACTGTAAAACAAAAACTAGTGTTATTTAAAGGTCCGATTGCCTCGAGTGTGGGAAGAGATGTTCCCCCTAAAATCAAGAGTCAATGAGGTAAAACATAAGTAGGTGTAAGTTTAACAAGGTGATGATGAATGTAGACATCATGAAGGTTGGTGATAGGCTAGGCACTAAAGCACAAATGGGAATGTAAACTATGACAAAAGGTGAAATAACTGAGATCATGAAAAGATGATTTTTTCATAGGTGAAAATAATAAAGATCAGTGCCAAGAAGACAAGTGACTAGTGTACCACATGACCATAATATAATTATGGTAACTTGGTACACTTGTTAGTCCCCTAGACAAGGTCAATGTTTTTTTGGGTATTCAAGGTAGGAAGTGCTCCCATGGAAAACACAAATAGGTAAAGTGTTAGAGGTATCTGAGGTAGGTAGTGCTCCTAAAAATACGCAAGCAATTTAAGTAAGTGCAAGGTGGTGTAAGTTAAAAAGGGTCAACATGGAAATGTTATCACTATGGTCAAAGGATCAGGTAAAAAGTGTCATAAAACATGCATTAATTGGGCTGAAATGGACCAATGGTGAGGTAACAAAGTGGTCAAGTTGGGGTGGGAAGGTAGTCTCCATGAGTGGGTAAAACTAGGATGGTTTAATTAAAAGGGGGCCTGCTTAGGTGGAATCAACAAAGTAGGGCATCTTGATCATCAATGATCAGGGTGCTCAAGGGTAACCATTAATAGTAATCCTAATCATCGATGATTAGGGTAAAAACCCTACAAAGCCATGGGGTAAAAGTGAAATTTTAATTACTTTTACTCATCATGAATTTGGCTTGCTTTTGACTTTGAGTTTTGGTTTTTGACATTTTGTGGTGAAGGTGATTTTTGAGTGTACTCAATGAGGTGGAGGGTGATATTGAACTAAGGTGGAGGGTGGATTGAGAGGAGTAATTAGAATATAGGGAGCACATGGGCATAGAAGAAGATGGGGAGGCCTAAGAGTGACTCCATAGTGGTGGTCACAAAATAAGGTAGGGGGTATTATTAAAATTAATAGCTTAGTTGGATTTTGTAAATAGTTAAGGGGTTAGTTGTTTGGATTGGCTACTTGTGAAAGCCTTAGGTAGGGTTTGGGTAGGTTTTAGGTGAAATTATATGTAAAATCAAGAATTGGTAGGGGTAGGTAGGTAAATTAGGTTGGGTAAGGGTTTAAGGTAGCAAATTTCGCTGTTTAATATGTATTTAGGGTGGTTTTTAAGATAAAATATGGTTTGGGTGTTTCAGCTTCGAAATACCCATAGAAACCATTGATGGTTAGGGTTGACCATAGATGGTTGACATACTTATAAAAAAGGGTGTCTGACTATTGGTGGTTGACTAGGTTAAAAGATAATATTAGTGTGTAAAAATGCTAAGGCAAAGTGAGTTAGTATGTGCTAGGTAGAGGTTGACAATGTAATGTGCCTCAAGATGCATCCATGGTTTTATCACTCATCAAGAGATGGGATCATACTATGAACACCTTCTTATAACTAATTGATTAGATGACTATCTTGTTCAAGGACATGCATAAGATCACTTGACTTCCACTATGTGGTGATCTGATCTACCATATCAAGTATGAGTGGGATGATCACGTTAAGATTTTGTATGGAAATGAGAGTGATCATGTTAGATGGCATGTAAAGGGTTCAGGTATAGTACTTTATACTATAGGTCTCTAGGTGAGAGGAGACTCATGACCATGCTAATGATTATTGTTACATGCTTTAGGATTCTTGACTCAAAAAACAAGAGGTTCCCTTACTTGATACTAGGGTATCTAGTCAATCTATTGCTAAGTTAGACTATATTTGGTTGGGTGAATGTTCTCCTAGTATAGATATATAGGGATCTATGGGGGTTCAATACCCATAGGAGGTATGGTATAAGTGTCAGCCTAGTTCTTCATTATTGAGCCTATAAGCACATTTAGGTATTGAGGCCATTTGGATTGTCATGGGTAGGTTTCATACAGATAGAGTTCCCCATTGAATTCATGTGATGGTGGGTGATTTTGTTACATCAAGTGCAGGAGGTGGTGTACATAATGTGGAGTGCTTTATGGGTGCACTAGGTGCACTAGTGATAGGAGACATCACTTTGAGGCCATACGTCTAGTTTCTAGTATGGTCAAGTTATAAGAGTTAGACACTCTCCCTTCAGAGCTACATATGGATACTCAGTAAGTGAGATGGGGATTTTGAGCTAATATCATCTAATAAGGTACATAGATAGTTTGGCCTACTACAATGTATCCTAAGTCTATTCCCTAGGTACAAGCATGAGGACTCTAAGATTTTTCTGCTATATCCACATCTTACACCTACTTTGATAGATTTCTAGAAGATATAAGATAGGGTATAGATAGATGATGATAGGTTTTCATATGGGTATATGGTATGGTAATAGCCTATATATGTAGTGATAGACATTGGTAGGGATGAAAAAGGTGTGAGGTTAATGGCCATAGATATGATTGGCCATGATGGATAGGTAGGAGTAGCTTTAACCAATACATAGGGAAATGTGTCCACATTGTAAGGCCAGGCTATTACACTATAGGTTCAGGTTGCTACCTTATAGGATTAGCTTACTACCATGATAGGTGAGAGGGATCTATTAGGACCTCTCTAGGATTTGTGACCCAAGAGAGGGACTCTCTGAGGTAGAAAGGAGGAGGAATGATAGTAGAACAAGTAGGGCCACTGAGTTTTACCCCCATGGCATGATACCTTACTACATTAGAGGAGATATAGTATTATGGGGCCATAGTTTTGACATAGAGCCCACAAGAGCCTTCATGGGGTGAGTATAGGGTGAGCTTGGTAGGTGGTGCTAGTATGGTGACTTCAAGGTAGAGGGAAATGTCTATATCTAGATAGATAGGGATAGTTGGGGGATCGATCGGTAGAATATGTGGGTAGGCACCAGGATCTAGTGGTGCTCTAAGAGGTAGTGGTGCCCTTGAGGCATAGATATAGCTATATTATGATATTTTGTATATCATTTTGATTTTGGCCTATGAGCTGATGTGGTGAGATATAAATTTTGAGAGAGATACATGTTTATCTTCTTGTACACATTATTATGATATTTAACTCATGAGTTATATATGATCATTATTTATGTTTATGTTCATCATTTATGTTTTATAACTTGATGTTGATGTTTAATGCTTATAATGTGATGTTTATGTGTGGTCATGGATGATGCTCATGTTATGGATGCTAGACATTGATATAGGCTTAGCTATGCATGAGATGGTTTTGATATATGGTTATGCTTATGAAATACTAAATATTATTAAGAATATACCAAATTATTTTAGACTTGACATGTTGTGGAAAATGGTTGGTCACTTAAATGATCATGGATGTTGTGGTTTGATTATGCTTGTTATGGTTATGCTTGTGATTACAATGTTACTTATGACACAAATGGATATTCTTATTATGTTTATGGTTGCTGCTATTTCACTTAAGGTAAAACATAGGAGGTGAGGTAGCTAACAACACTAAATGGGAGAATAAATAATATAATCAAGAGACAAATATCACAATAAAAGTATCAACTAGTCATAATAGGATAAGAATAGGACACGATGCTTCTTCATTGACAAGGACTAAAACAAAACCAAAGCTGGATTGGCTTAATGAACATAAGCCATTCAAATTCTTCGCATGAGCATTCATTAGTAGGTTAAGAGGTGTCATGACCACATAATGTCAAGTAAGCTCAAAAATCCCTTGTTTATAGTGTAAAGGGGAGACGGATGAAAATGAAACCTTCTTACGAGACTAGCATGTCTCTTTTATAGGTGTCCAAAGAGTTATTATAAATAATTCTATGCTAAACTGTGTAGATTGATTGATGCAGGAAGTCTACTTATGAAAGCCAATTACGGATTCCACCTTATTATACTATTTGAGAGCAAATTGTGGCTTTAAAAATTAGTTTGTTTTTACTGTGATTGGGATGATGGGTTTTTTGATTTTTTGATGTATAGGGGAAACTGATCAATGTGGAAATATTCCATGAAATTACTATACTATTGAAAAAATTCTTTACTCAGCCATCCTTCAAAAGAGTGGTCTAATTTTATTTGCTTTGTTAAATTCTTGTTGATAGCTATCCTTCAATGGAGCAATCCACCTTATGTTTGTTGGTAATTTCAAATAAAATTACAATAGTTGTCCTTCAAGGGAGTAGTCTATGAATGCTAGGAATGACCCATGATTTATAGTGGTGTGTATGTTGTTTTTGTTTGTTTTAATTTGCTTGACATATACTTTCTTAGGCTGCCTTAGTGGTTCACCTTTATGAAGGCAAACCTGAAATCATATTAAGGTTGATTAGGTGTAAAGAGGTTTAGGTGACAATGACCATGGGAATCCATCCCATGAAGGTGTGGAAAGTACCATGAGAACTATTCCATGGGTAGAACCATGATACCCATTATTTAAGATAAGGCTATACCGGTGATCTATAATCACATCATTCAGTTATAATTGATTTCCCCTAAACTAGGGAGATGGAATGTAAGTAGATAGAAAGGGATGAGCTTAAGTTAGACAAAAGGTGAGCTTAATTCTTCTTAATAAAATAATGGATGTAGATGCTAAGCATTAAGGGGCTCAAGTTTTGGATGGACTTTGAGATAATACAATTGGTAATCCCTTGATCCATATGGATTATGCTATAAGGTCCAAGCCAATTAAAAACAAACTTGCCATACTTGCTTTTTTTATATTAGTGACATGTTGGTTTTCTTTTAGGATGAGGTCTTCGATATTGAATTATCATACTCTAAGGTGTTTACTATAGGTACACTTGATGCACTCTCTTTAGACATGGAGATGGGTAAGGGCTACTAAATGATTCTAATCAAGTAGCTTGAGTTAAGTTAAATGATGAAAATGATAATTATCCTAAAAAATAAGCTCTTGCAAAGATATGTGAAGAGATGGGATTTGGAATTCAAGAGGTAATATGACATTTTATCCAAACATAAGATAAAATGGGGTAGAACCCATAGGGGTTGTAATGCTAGTATGATATGCCCATAAGGTAAAGGGGATGTGCAAATGCCAATCTTGACTAGATGCATTGAACATTTTAGTTATCATGTTATTAAGAGTATTATTAGAGGCCTTGGCTTATCCATTCACTTAGGGGTGATAGGGAAAGGAGAAGCTTAACCTAATGCTAAATGCATCACATAGAACCTAGACTTGTTTGTTTTCAAAGGATTTAAAATTGTCAATGATGATCTTATGAGGAACATTGAAGTGGTAGATAATGTGATGGTTGATGAAGTTGATAATATTCTCTACTTTAGTTGAGACTAGAGGAATGGCTTTAACCCGTTTGGTAAAATACTCAATCATGGTGATGATAGAGTGGTGTCACTATGAGGAATGGGGGTAAATTTCACCAATGAAGTCTAAGCAACATTTTGAAAAGGGCCAAAAATTGGTGGAGACTCGATGACTACAGATGGGCACATGATGTAGATTGTCATGTTGTTGACACTTAACACACTTTTTCACATAATCATAGTAGTCTTGGTTAAGGCTAGTCTAGTAATAGCCAGGGCAAAGGATATACTTAGCTATAGTGAGGCCACTAAAATGGCCTCCACATATACCATTGTGTGTTTCCTTGATAGCATGAGAGGTATCTTGATTACATAGGTATTAGAAGAGGAGGCCATAAAATCCACATTTATAAATATTTCCTCTCATAAATAGTTGAAGGTCTATTGATACCAAAGGTCAGGTCAAGTCTCTTTCATAGTGAAAATAGTGGGAGAATATGGTTTAACATAAGAAGGCTAGGTAAGTCTATAATAATGATAGATAGTTTAGAATCCAAGGGTGTAGATGGTATTTGAAAGGCAAGGGAGGTCATAATGTCGATGAATTTATTAGTAGAACATGGGGTTGATTTGATGCACTAGTGTTCAAATGATGCTAAGAGTTCATCAACTAGTTTTTTTTACCATTTCAAAACATTATTTTTATAATGGTAAGAGCCATTGATTTGATTAACCACAAGTTAGGAGGTACCAAAGATATTGATTGTTTTGACTCCTAAGGTTAAGGTAGTTTGAAGGCCTATCACTAGGGCTTCATACTTAGCCATATTGTTGGTACATTCAAAATAAATCTTGAAGGATAGAGGAAGAGGTTCATTGATAAAGGGGACAAGGATGATCCCTATTCCCCCACCACATTAACACTTTGATCCATCAAATAACATGGTGAATTGATAGGTAAAATCTTCCTTAGAGGGTTATGATGGAATCATCGAATAATTCAAGAGGAGAATGTTGGTTGTCTGATAAAGGTACCTTGACCAATTTCTTATGAATGAATTTCCTTTTAATTTACTTTTATTAAAGGAACTCAAGGTCAAAATTTTCTAAGAGCATGAGCCACATGGCCATACACTAGTTTTCATATAGCTTGGATTACATGTACTTGAATGGGTCAATGTTAGTGATGACATAGGATTTATGGTTAATAAGGTAGTGGAAAAGTTTTGTGGGCATGAAGCTTAAGGCCAAGCATAATTTATTAGTATGGGTATACCAATCCTAGTACTCTATAAGCATGTGGCTAATGTAGTGTATGGCTTACTCTTTGTGTTGCTCATCCCAATGAGCAAGAATTGCCCCTAGGGAATGGTTAGTGGTAGAGATATAAAGATATAAAGGTTGGTCCTCCTTGGGATGGGTAAGGAGAGGTAGAGACAAAAGGTGATTTTTGATTGAATCAAAGACCTTTTAATAGTCAATATTCCACTTAAAAGAGACATCCTTCTTCATAAAGTTGTGGAATGGTTGGCATCAATTTGAATGTTGGGAGATAAAATGATGAATGGATTAAAGCTTCCCCTATAAACTATAGAGTTACTTGAGGTTGGTGGGAGGAATCATGTTTAGGATGGCTTTGATTTTGGTAGGATTAACTTCAATTCCAAGAAGGGAAAAAATAAAGCCAAGAAATTTTCCCTGATAAAACCCTAAAAATGCATTTTTTGGGGTTAAGGTGGACATGGTAATGGACGAGGCATTCAAAGATGATCTTAAGAATATCTAAGTGATATTTTTAGAGGTTGGATTTTTTATGAAGGTCATCCACATAGTCCTCACTAATATTATGGATGACCTCATGGAAGATATAGGTCATGGCATATTGGTAGGTCATACCAATGTTCTTTAGTTTTAAAGTTATTACTCTATAGTAGAAGGTTCCCCATGGGGTGGTAAAGGTGGTTTTATGCTAATCTTTAGGATAAATTAAGATATAATTATAACTTTATAATCTATCAATGAAAGATAACATATTGTGGCCATATGTATGATCAACTAGTTGGTTTATGCTTGGTTCACCAAAGTTATCTTTGGGGCAGGCAAGGTTAAGGTCACAAAAGTCCACATAAATTCATATTCCCCTATGGATTTAGTGATAGGTACAACATTAAAGACCTATTAAAGGTAGTCAATAGGTTGAATAAAATTAATAGATAGAACATACTAAATCTCTTCTTTGATGAAAAGGGCTATGCAAGGGTGCATGCATCAAAGATTTTGCTTGATGGGTTTGGCATCATAGTTGGTGACTATATTATGGGTATCAATGATAGTTTAAATTATAGGCATGTCACTATAACACCAAGAGAAGGCTATGTTGTGATCTTGGAGGAAAGAGGGTAGTTCTCAAAGTTCCTTGACATTTAGTGATTGGCCAAGTTTGACAATGCACGTGTTGTTCAACGTACCTAAGTTGATATCTGTAGTAGATTCATTCAACATGGTTGAGGTCTCAGGAGGAAGGGATTTATGAATTGAATAATCTAGGGCACCAAGATAGGTGATAATAGAATCATCATCCTAGAATTGAATAATGTTAATGGTAGGAGAGTCTTCTTCTATCATCTCAAGATGGGTCAAAGGGATGGTTAAGATTTCCCCCTCCTTCTAATAAGTTAAGGGTCCAAGATTGATCATGTTGATGGAAAAAAAAATTAGGTGAGATGATGTCATCATTCTCACACATAAATGGTGGAGAGGTAGGTCAAGGAGGGGTATCTTACTCAATAATGGTGACAATAGGTGGTTTGGGTTTATTCTTGTTGGGTAGGATGAAACTAAGGCCATGATTCTTGTGAGGCTTCCTAGTTTCAATGGTGACCAGTTCATGTGGGCCATGCTCATATCACCCAAGACCAAAGCTTCTCCATGCACATCGATGGAGGTATGTCTTTGTAAAGTTTGATTTATCTAGGTAAGAGAAATAAATAGTGAATGGTTGAGGTGGTAGAGAGGTGGTAGAGGCACCCAAGTATTTGTTGAACCCCCCATAGACAAAATGGGTCTGATAGTGGGGAGGTCTAAAAGGGACAATAGTTTTGACATTGGGGTCATATACCATCTGGTTGGTCAGTTGCCCATACTCATGGGGATTAGGGAAAGAATCAAGGTTAAAAGGTGATACTCCCCCAATGAAATATGATAGAACATTAATTCTAGAGGGTTTGTGGTCAGGATTTGGTCCAAAGGGATAGAGGAAATAGTTAATGCTTTATTAGTAGAAGGGGATATGATATCCACTTTGGTGGTTGAAGGTTGGGTTTTAGATATTAAGGGTGAGTTGGATAGGGGTATGAGGACATCATTAGGGTGATAGGTCATGTTTCATATCAAAAAAATACTTGGGTCAGCTTGGATGGTGATGACCTAGATTTTGTGCTCAAACTTAATGCAATGGTGGAGGGTAGAGGGATCACAATCCATGGAGTGAATCCAAAGTCATCCCAGCAAGACATTATATTATAATTCACCTTTCACAACATAAAAAAATTTAGGGATCATGTGGGGTCATAAATGAATATGAGGGATGATAGTTCTTAAGGTAGTGGCCATATTATCATTGAAGAAATGAGGGGTGGCTGAAGATTTGAACATGACATTGTCTGATAAGTTGAATTGGCTATAGGCATGAGAGGAGATGATGTTAATGCTAGTTCCCCCATCAATCATGACTCATTTGATGTAAGTTTGGTTGATTTAAGTAGTAATAAAGAGAGGGGGATCTGGATCTTTAGGGTGGATGGAAGGTATTTCCAAATCCTTAAAGGTAACAAGGTTAGAAATTTGAAGGGCACCAACAAAGGCTGCTAGAGGTTAGGGGTCTTTAGGATGGACCTCAATGGATTATAAAGCCTCTATTATTTCTTATAGATTATGGGGAGAGGTAGAGATCAACTCATATAAGCTCATCTTTTCTAAGGTATGGTGAAGTTACTTAAGGATAACCCTCCTGATGGATTTTGAGGCACCTAAAATAAATACCTTAAGTTTGTTCAAGGATAGATATGGTTGGGTATAGGTTGGTTTGGAGTTTGAAGAGGGTTACATCTAATGAGTTGACACCTTTGCCTTCCCCTTATCCTTTTTTTGTGATCGTATGACCACATTGATAGTATGGATTGAAGGAGAGGTTTAGGTAGTAGATTGGTTAGATTTGTCTTCACTCTTAGGTGACAGAGGAGGAGTAGGTAAGCATTGGGTAGGTATGTGGCTCATAGGAGGTTCATCTATTAATATATCATCTTCATCATAGATCTAGTGGATAATGGTTTAGAAAACCCTATAGTTTTCTATATCATGGTTGGGTGTCCTATGATAAGAACACACTTAGTGGTCAATGTACCAGATGGGTTTTGAAGCTAAAGGGTTTAAGGTATTGATGGGAGGTAAGGATAAACAATATTTTTGTAATAAATTATGTAAAATGTTCAAGTAGGACTCGGCTAAAGGTAGTAGTGGTATAGCAGCTTTTGATTTGATGGTTAAGGTGAAAGGTTGTTTGAAACTGGGTTTGATGATAGGTATTTTGGTTAGGATGGTGTGATTGGTTGATGAACTAGAGGTGGAATATCATAAGGTAGGTAGCTTAGGTATTTTTGGTGTGATGAAGAAAGGTGCATTAAAAAGCAATTACAAAGGTGTAACCAAAAAAGTTGGTAGGGTCTTGGTAAAGATAATTGTCTTCCTAATCAAGGTTGAGGGATGAGACCCCAAAATGGAAGGCAAGGTTGAGGGTGGTAAAATTTATGCCTTTGATCCTTTAGGTGGTTTTACCTCTTTGGTTGCTTTGGTTTGGTATTTGATTGTTGGTTCTAGTGAGGCAAGCTCTACCTTCATTGAGGGGTGACTAAGGCTTGGTGTGGGGAAGGAGCCAAGGTTATTGATTGGTTTGGTCAATATGGTTTGAGAAGGTGATTTGGTTTCTTAGGGTCTAGGTGACTTAGATGGTTGAAGGATCATTATATTGGTAAAACTTGTTATTAGTTTGATTGGTAGGTTAGAATTTTGGATAGTGAAAGTAGTGAGTTGGTATACTAAAGGTATGGTTAGAGGTTCTTTCTTGGTGGTATAAGATAGCCCTAATTAATACCAGAAGGTGGATTGATCCATGTAAGGGTTGGAGACATATTCCAATTTTTTCACTAGCCTAGAGAATGGTTTGTAGTTTGGTTTGATTCCTTGAATAGTGGACCTAAAATATAAACCCCTAGGTGGAGACATAGGTATGGTAACCTCATCCTCTTCCTAAATCAAAGGATGGAAGGTTGAGATAGGTGGCTCCTCTATGGAGGGATTAGTCATGGGGACTTATTCCTCAAGAATGATTTCCAAAGGGGATTAGGTTTCTCAGTAGTTGAAAGTAAAGATAGTTTGGTGATGGTTGGGTGTTCTGATGTATCAGATAAAAAAGTGGTTAAAGACTCCACTACCTCAATAAGTGGAGAGGAATAAGATGGTATTTCCTTGGTTTAGATTTCCAAAAGGGGATAAATTGACTCCACTACCTCAATAAGTGGAGAAGATGAGGGACAAATAAGTTGGTTAGCAGGTCCTTTAGTAGTGAGTGTGTCAATAACCATGTTAACAGTATGGGTACCATGAGAGCACATGACATTATTGCTCTCATTCTTGGTAGGATCATGGTTTGTAAAAGGTTTCCTAAATATATCAAGGGCTTGAATTGATGGTGCATTGGGGTTGTCCAATATAAAGTACCCCTTATTAATGAGGGATTGGACAACTCTCTTGAAGGTGTTTCACCTACTAACGTCATGACTTATCACTTGATGAAAGGCACATAAATCATTCTCATTGAACCAACTATGTGTAGGATTAGAGGCATCAAACTACAAAGGAGGTTTAATAGGAGGAAGTTGAATGATGTTGGCTTTCAATAACTTCTCCAAGATGGAAGCATAGGATATTTTGTGTGGAGTGAATTAATTTTGGTTTTTTTAGTTTTGGTTCCTCATGTTTTACTTTGGGAAATTAGAGTAATTTGGTTAGTTGATGGAAAGTGGAAGAGTGGTTTTAAGGGCAATGGCATTTGTGGTTCCCTTACTCTTGGTATTGGTATTGGACTAGTTACTTGGCTTGGAGGAAGATGCCTCATTGGTTTTATAGGTTGAGTTATTATTTTTGAGCTTTAGATTTCCTTCATCAATAGCTCAATTCTATAACTTACATGCCATGGTAAAATATTCATCAAAGTTTTAGAATATTTGGACAAGCAATGTAGATGAGATATACTTGGCACATGCTCGATCAAATAGCTCTATGAGTTTGAGTTGAGTTAAGGAGAAGGAAAGTTAGTTAATTAGACCCCTCCAATGATTTGCAAAGTTAGCAATCGATTCATCCTCAAACTGTTGGATATAGTACAGGTCGATGATAGAAAATTTCTTAGAGATATTGATCAAAAAGTAGTCTAAGAAGGTTTGAGCTAGCTGGGTGAAGGAGAAAATAGAAAGGTTGGGTATGGCACTATACCAATCCAATGTTATAATAGCTAAAGACATGAAGAAGGTGTGGAGAAAAAGGGCATAATCATAGGTGATGAGATAATAAGCATGCCTAAATGCCCTAAGGTGTTGTTGGGGATCCTCCTTACTTTGAAATTTAGAGAACTTAGGAAGTTCCTATTGGGGAGGATATGGCCTAATAGGTATAGATGGGTAGATGGGATCATTATAAATTTATTCATATGATAAGATGTTGTGAGCACCTAAAATTTATGAATCTAAGGTGGTCATCTTGTATAGAAGCATCTCCATTAGGTTTTCTTGGGGTTGTGTACTTGAAAGGTTATAAGATGCATACTACTATGGTGGTTGGGAGGCTACCACATATTGGTAAATGAATTCTAACAATTCAGTGGAAGATACATAAGGGTAGGTAAATATGGGTAGTTGGGTAGCGAGTAGGGTTACATGCCCTTGTAGGTTAGGTATGTAGCCAAAGTTTGGTGCAAGGGTTGATTATTCAATGAAAGTAATAGTTGGGTTGGTGACCGATGGAAGGGTGGTTACCCTTATACTAATTGGTTTTAAGGTAGAGGGTGTGGACACCACAAGGATTTGAAGTAGTGTAGAGGTTTATAGATTAGGGGTAGCTAAAATAAGGTTGGTAGTGCTAGAGGTAGGCATTCTTATTGTAGAGGAGTGGTTGGTAAGAGTGGGAGGTATAATGGTAGTGGTAGTTTGGGTTGGTTGGTTGATGAGGAAGCTTGGGTAGTTAATGGTTGGGTGGTAACCATGGAAATAGAGGTATTCTCTATGAGGTCGAGGGTAATGCCATAATGCAGATCTATGGGTGGGGCCAAAGTTGGGATATGGTAAGACATGGTTGTAAGATAGTGTTGCAAGGCTATAGGATTATTATCTAGGAAAGTAGTAAAATTTACATCTCCTCAAGGAACCTCCGAAGGGAAATTATGACTTATTAAGGGTTGAGGAGAGTTTTTTGGTTTAGAAATGTAGTCCATGGATGAAGAGGTAAGTTGGTTTGGTGATGGGTTTTGCTTCACAAGGTTTATTTGCTACTGGCAAGTGAGAACCATATGAAAATGGGGAGATAGAAAGCATAAATATCCTCACTACTCAAGCAAAGAGGAGATAATAAAATGATTGAATAAATGAAATCACACTCTAAAAGATACATTATGACCTAGAGTTTTAATTAATCTTGCTTTTGGATTTTGCCTTAAGAAGGTGTGTGACTAAAATTGGTTTGTAGAATGAGTACTAGAGAGGAATTCTAAGTTTGGTTTCAGGTTGTGTTTAGGTGCTCAAAAATAATCTATATTAGAATCAATACATGGCTTGGTATTGAGGCCTAACCCTTCACTTCACACATCATAGAGATAAGGGTGTTGGATGCTTATCCAATATATAATTATATCTAGAGATTATACTCAACTAGATAGCTGAGTTGGTTCTCCCCTTGGTAATGACCTACAAGGAGGATTGTTGGGAAAGGGTAAGGTTGACTCCAAGTGATGAAATATTATTCAGGCCTTACCTCAAGTTTGTTTGATGTATAATCGATGAAAGTGGTTTGGTTGAGTTTGTGCTACAAAAGTGATGCTATGATAAAATTACTTTGATTTTTAAGTTAAGTTATGTGAACTAAACTTTCAATAAGTTTATGTATGCACTTGATTTTAAGCCTAAAAAAAATTAATTTCATTAATGAACATAGAATAGAGAGAATTCAAGAAAATAAGGACCCAATTAAAGACACAAGGGTCCCATCGGGCATGCTAAAATATTTCAATAAATTTTTATTTTATTATTTCAAAAAGGTAAAAGAAGAAACTAAATATAGGTATGGTTAAAAAACTCGTTTGGTTGTGTGCACATTGAATTAGAAGATTATGAAGAGCTCCTCTTTGGCTTGGGAGGATGACTTGTAGATAAAAAATCACTAAAACAATTTTTTTTGTTAGATAGATAGTTGATTGGATTACTTAGTGATAGCTAGATCCTAGAAGAAAGAGCTTCCTTAGGGGTTGTTAATCCAAATGTTTTAAATAATTAAGTTTATAAAATAGGAAAGAAAGTATTTGCATCAATAATCAAATAATACAAGGATGCTTACTAATAAATAGACTATAAATGATTAAAATAGTGATAAGATAATTAATGCTAGTGATATATGGTCAGGGTATGTTTCAAAAAATTAGAAAGGGGTCTGTGAACAAGCAACGACACATATAATTAGGTTGGTTGGGGGTGGATAGGTGAAAATAACTTGCTGATTTTTACTACCATAGTAACTATCAGTGACTGGGTTGATAATTGGTGGTTAAGGTGACCATCGATTGTCAAGATGACTATTAGCAGTTGGACAGACCATCAGTGGTTGGAACAACCATCAACAGTCATTGTGTATAGATCTAGATTGGTAAAAAGGTTGATTAATCATATCCAAAATATGTATTATGAGAGATGGGTAAGACCTGGGTTGATTATGAAATGGAAATAAATTAAATGAATACTAATAAGTACTTATCTTATCAGAAGTCGATTGGTTGGATGGTTGAGTTAGTTAACTTATTGGTGTAATCTAGCCTAATTATGATAGAGTAATAGTACTTGAAAACTTGGTGGAGAGGAAATGGTAAGTCAAATCTCTAATAATATTGTTGGATTGTTGATGATGATTAACCTACAAAAAAACTCCTAGATGCATAAACTCTTGATAAAAATTGTAGATGGATTTCACCTCTAAATTTTTCTCTTCTTATAGGCACAAGAAAGAGGTGGAATTGAAGGTTCAACTAGGTTGTCTAATTATAATTCATCCATGCAATGGATTGCACATGGATTTAGACAACTTATATTTAAAAAATCAAGGTGGGTAGTTTGGATTATATTGGTTGAGGAGGTGCACCCTGACCATCAATGGTCAAGGTGACCATCTATGGTTATCCATATTATCAGTGGTTGAGGGTGACGAGTCAAAATAGGTAAAATCTAGGTTGAAACTAGTTTAATCAAACTAATTATGGGTTAGGCTAGGTTAAGTGTTAGAGGGTCAAATCGGTCTCAAAGGGGTCTTAAGGTGGTCAAGGTCTATTTTGACACTTGGAATCATGGTGTGCAGATTTTTGATGTCTACACCTAGAATGTAGAACTATAATTGTGCATGATATAATCATCTCATAGGGACTTCTTAAACAAGATCAAAATTACATAAAATAACTGGTTTTTTCACTTTTGGATGACATCCTAGATATCCTAGATCTTTAAACTCAATAAAGTGAACTTTGAAGGCTTAGATATTGAGATAGAAGGCTCATCAAGATATGAAACCTGTAGAGGATGATCTTGGTACTAAGAACATAGATCACACATGATTTTATGGTCACATGAGGCTTTCTAGGCATATTTTAAAAATGCACAAGCAAGCTATTCCATTTTAGTTTCCATGTGACATCCTGATGATAGTTTGGCTTCACAAATCTTGTTCTTGAATTTTTGCAGCTAAAAATGATTTTATGAGGCATATGTGGACTTGTTCTTGATCTTAAATTGTATTGATAACCATGAAGTCCTATTTGGATCCTTGAAAACCTAACACTTTCATATATGGCTCTAAAATGACTACTGAAACACTAAATTAAACAAAGACTAAGCTAAACTATTACCAAAGCTAGAATGGCATATGAAATGGCATCAAATGAACTAAAATCATATCATATGACATTAAAAAAATCCCCTATATGAGATCTTGACTATAGGGGGTTGACCCATTTTAACCTAGGGTAAAAATGGTCAACATAAACCATTGTCTATAACTACCCCAATTACTTGGGGGTATTATCCTTCAGTCATCCATTATATATTTCCTAGTATGTCATTATGTTAATTGTTAGTCTTTTATCTGATAACATACTAAAGTTTGAGGTTAATATTGGTTTTATGTAAACCTAAATTCTTGCTCATGATTTTGGAAAACATATTACACCTTATTTCACATAATACCCAAAAAAGCAAAAAAAAAAATCTCAAAAATATCAAAAAAAATCATTAAACAACAAAAAAAACCAAAAATCCAAGCATTCCAAAAACATCAACTTCAAACACACATTTATCTTCAAAATCATTCGCTTATTTTTGGGTGGGTCACTCATGCATCCTTTTCATCAAGACATTTTTCATGCTTCATCAATAATCTACTTTCTCATCACTTCCTATATTGAGAGAACTACATATGGCCTGATATCCACAACAAGACTTTGTCTAAAGTGGATTATGTAAGTAGCACTTAGAGCCAAGGGGTCTCTAGGGTCACCTTAGCCACCACCTTTCCCATCATCTATTTCCCCACCATTTAATTAACTTATCCTTTGTCTTATCCCTCACTTGTTTAGTTTTTAACCTCACTCTTGGCTACAATTGTTTAGTCTTCATTTAGTCTTGTCCTTGTTTACAAATTTTTTTTAAAAAATCCAATTTTATATTTGTCTTGTTTATTTTATATCCATAGCCATTTACTTGGTTATTTTTATCTTTATCCTTAACCATTAAGTTGGTTATTTTCACTTATTTTTTAGCTCCAGCCATTCCAATGGTTATTTTTCTATCTTTTATCAAGTGGGTTCAATTTTTGAGTTACTCTTTATTTAGTTATGTGTGTCATTTTTGTTTATAAATTCTTGCACATAAAACATTCTCATATAATCATTTAAAATACATTTGCATTAACATTTTGCGTGTGTTTCACTCACTTAGCTTAAATCTTTTGTTTTGACATCTTATTTTTACTTATTACTTTTTGTATGTTTATCAAGATTATTTTTTGAAATGCATATATATAGTATGGTTATGACTATATCATGACGTACTTTGATAAAAATAAAATTTATTTATTTATTTATTATTAAAAAATCTTAAAACATCAACATTCGTCATGATTATTCAATATCATTGGTGGTATTGTGTTTGATGCTATATTAAAAATTAGGTTTCTCAAAACACTCCAAATTTTATTGGAAATCTGATGCAAAAAATGCAAATACACATTATGTAGAAATATCACATTATACATCTATTCTCCAATCATATGTTAGTAATATCATCCATAAATAACTATGATTAAATACATTAATACATGTTAAATGTAAGTCACAATGTAAGATATATAATCATTGATATCATCTAGATATTCCTATATCCATCAAATCCATGTAAACCAATAATTAATCCATAAATGTCCATAGTCCATAGTATAAATCATCATCATCATCATCATCATCATCATCATATATATATATATATATATATATATATATATATATATATATATATATATATATATATATATATATCAAATGTGTCTATATAAAAGGTACATCTCAATATATGTATACATTAATGAAATCCATCTATCATGATATCCCTTGAATCTATATCTCATCATGTACCTCAGATGGAGTATCTAGTATCGAGAATAGATCTTTGTGTCATGGTGTAACCCATGGAAAACCCATAACATGTGTAACCTACCCTACTAACCTCTCTAACTCTACTAGCTAAAGAAATCTAGCAGACACTAACCATCTCATAGAGTACTCTCTAAATGATGCTACCCTCTAGTCCCATGGTATAGCCCCCTCTTATAAACTCTTATAATATGTAGCCTTATCCACAACTCACATCACTCTATCTAAAATGGCTATCTATCCCTCTACATATAACTATACTCTATCTTTTGCAAGCTTAGTCTGAGTTGTGTCCCTCTCCTATCTATAGTATTATATGATCATTGTATATTCTGGAAATTGTGTCTCTGCATCATGAGTAAGAAATTTTGTTGCCATGAAATCCCCATCCATCCAATAAATAATACCCTATAATCTATCTACCTCTGCCTATAATTACCTAATCTATGCAGTCTAATCCCCTCTACCATTGAATACACCTTATAATCTAGCTACCTCCTAGTATAATCCATCTATCTCTCTATCTCAAGCCCTAATCTCCTCTTGAAGTGTGTCAATAAGTACATGTTCATCTACCAACCTCATAGCATGTGAAGATCCAACAACATCCCCTCTCTATACTTGTATAATTATTGTTAGTCTAAATGTGCACACATAGATACTCTATGGCATAGGGGTGTTTTGGGATGGGAATTTGAAGGTGAAGACTTTATGTGAAGTGTAAGAGTCTATAACACCGAGTGTGGAATTATTATCACTTAGTTGCATGTACAAGCATTGGTTGTTTCATCGTAATGATGGGAACATCCCCAAGGTGTGGGTCCCTTGTGCTCTTTGGGATGATCCTCTAGAGTAGGCCAAATTCCTTATATTCTACACACACTTATTTTAAAATTGGTGTGTAGTCCTAAATAGAAAAAAGGTAAATCTACCATGAGGCTAAACCTAATATTTTTGAGGGGAAAGGGAGGGAAAAGGTAAGAGATGTTGAAATATAAAGAGATGATGTGACCATAATATAGTGAGCACTCCTGCTACTATAAACACAATACAAACCCTTAAGAACCAGATGACATCACATAGATTGCACCAAGGATACTCCAAATGTATAAGTTATTCATATGGAGGCATGGGAATGTAGTGAAACACTAAGAGGGATGATAAATGATCCATAAATAATACCAACATAGACCCAAGTGTGCATAAAATATGACCTATAAGTGAGTTACAAGTTTGATGAGGAGGTGAATGGAATAGACAATGGTGAGTGGGGCAAACATTGCCCATAGTCAAGGATCAGAAAACATAAATAACACACAGATCATCATAAGAATGGAGTGAGGTGAGCTTAATTCTCATTAGTCTAAAATATTTATCCAATACAAGTGCTCTTGGAAGGAAAATTTTAGTAGCATGAGGTTACTAAAAATATGTCAACCCTTTTACAAGTGAAGAACCAATATTTTATAGTGAATAAGACTATTGTATAATAAATGTGACACTTTAAGAAATAGGTTTAGATTTAATTATTTTTTGGCACCATGGTCATGCTTCTTGAAGTCTATTCAGTGATTAGATCTAGATTTGGTAATAGGATTCTTTATAGACACAAGTGTGCTTAAGGGAATGAAAGATTTTTGAATAAGGTCAAAAGGTGGCATGTATCCATATCCCAATGTCTAGTAGCTACTTATGTATTTAATCACTTTTGATAATACCTTGATCCCCTTTCAACTACCTCTAATGACCTTTATATCTTATTTCCATTTGGTGCATGGTACCTTGTTATTAGTTTTGGGTGCCTAATCACCATATGGAGGGATGGTATTTCTCTAAGGAAAACTGAGAACTTCGTTCTATTTAATGACCACTAGGAAGCTATGTGGTAGTGGTAGAAGGAGGATTTCACTCTATACACTTGAAGGGTGTAGATGTAAGATCCTGTGCATGATGAAATTACATTGGTTAATCACGAGGAAGAAAATAAGGGCATGTATGAAGATTAGATATTATATGTATTCTCTTCATAATTCATAGCTTTTCCCTATGCTCTACCTTTAACCATTTATAACCTAAGGGTCCTTCATCTTGAACATGTGTGCCTCTTGGTCTTATGCATCATGAAATCCTATGCTCTGTATGCATGTCAAGAGCTCTATGCAGGTGTGAATCATAACTATATTATCACACAAACCTACATCTCTATCTTACGCTTGGGTGCAGATAGGAAGTGCCTACACACCTTATTCTTGGAGAACCTAGGACCACATAAGTGTGCTACTTCTTTATAATCCTTGTACTAACTGGGGTGACTTGGAAAGTTAACAATGCTATTAACCTCTATGGTTTGCTTACCTGTTAAGTGAGAATTTAGTAACCTTTGAGTGATCTATTGGGCTTAGAGTCTTTGTAACTTTTGATTCCTTTCACTTTCAAATGCACTATCTTTACACCTCTAGATTTGGAATGAATTGAGACTCACCTGGTAAAATAATAACTACATCATAGGCTCTCAAAAGAAATAGACCTAAGCTAAGAGGACAATGCACACAAATGATTAGAGGAATAAAAGCATCTAATTTACATATTTATAATTTATACAAAAAAATAAATGGAAATAGTGCTTGAGATGAATGCCATTGATTGGGATTGGTACCTCTTCTCCATTAATTCTAGCAAGTTGGAAGGCATTGGATGGCTTGTAGCTGGATATGATATAAGGACTAGTCCATATCACATCAAATTTATTATGCCTTCCATCGTTCACTCTATCTACATCCAATTTGAGCATTAAGTCTCCCTCTTATAAACTCCTATCATTGGATCCTTTGTCAAAAACCCTCTTAGTTTATACCTATTAGAGTTTCATGGTGTGCATAACTTGTCCTCTAGTTTCTTTGAGCTCCATTATCTTGTCTAATCTTACTGTGAGTAGATCATTCTCAAGTAGCTCTAACTGATGCATGAGTTCCAATGAAGACAACTCAAGGCATGTTGGTAATATAGCTTCCCTTTCATAGACTATCATGAAAGGAAATTTTCCCAATACTTTCTTGTGCATGATTTGATCAGCCCAAAGGGTGGTTCCGAGCTTAGTATACCAATTTCATTGATTATCCTCCAAAGTCCTCTTTATGATACAAATTAGTTTCTTGTTCGTGGACTCAGCCGGACCATTTCCTTGTGGGTAATAATTTTATGAGGCACTCATATATACATTGTGATCGATGTCCCTTTAATTGATTTTGGTTCCAAAGAAATCTAATGAATTATAAGAGATAATGGTAGTGGAGACACCAAATATTGTTACGATTCCTTCATAAAAGTTGAGGATGGATGTCTCATTATCCTCCTTGAGTGAAATTACCTATGTCCACCTCATGAAATAATTTGTGGCTATGAGAATCCATCTATGCCCATCACTCCCATTACACAAAAGGTTGATTAGCTTGGATTGGGCATAATGATAAGGCTACTAGCCTTTGCTTTCTTGTGAAGAAGGTGTATTTTTTGTAATTTCACACATATGAATGTGCATCTTTAAATAGATTTTTCCAATAATAACCGACTCACAAGATCTTCATGGTAATGGTCTTGGGTGAAAAATGGCATCCCATAGGACCATCATAGAGCTCTTGAATAATTATACTTACTTTCTCTAGTTCTACACACCTTAAGAGGACTCCATTGAGATCCTTAAATAAAAGTGCACCCTCTATGAGCACATAGCGAGTGGATTTCAGCCTAAAATATCTATGCTTAGATTTATTGAGGCTAGGAGGGTATATGTTGTGTAGAAGGAAGGCTCTCATATCTTATGCCTAGTCAATTAAGGCTTTTAATCTTATGTGATCTCCTTCATGTATTACTAAGACTATGTCATCCTCTAATTTTATGACTTCATCCAATTGCTCATAGAGTCCCTTTTCTCACACTAGCTTGGTGACTTGGATGTCTACATCATATTCCATCACCTTTGTGATCCACTTAGCCCTTTTCTCATTGATATCCTTACTGAGCAAGAACTATTTGATGCTTGTGTGCATGACCAGAAATTGAACTTTATTATTGTAAAACATATGTCTAAACTTCTTGAGTGCTCTCATAATTGCAAGGGTGTGCTTCTCTATGAGGTTAAAGTGTAACTCATAATCCTTCAGTGCTTAGCTGAAGAAGGTAATTAGTTATTCTAGTTGATTCTTGTATTGCTTCATAAAGATGGTTGAGATACCTTCGGCTCCACTAAATGCATAAAGTATAAAATCCTTATTGTAATTTGGGTTGATCAAGGTCAGATCTTAGGTAATGGTGTGCTTGATGGCCTCAAAACTTTCCTTACCCCTGTGCATCCAATAAAATGCGGTATTTTTATTTAACATCACAGTGAGGGGTTTGGCTAGGATGTAAAAACCAAGTATGAATATTCTCACAAAGTTAATTCTCCCTAGGAAGCCATGGAGAATTTTATTATGGCTTGGAAGAGGAAGAGAAAGATGGCCTTTACTCGATCTAGGTCAATTGTAAGTCCTCCTTTTGAAATAATGTGACTGAGAAGGGCATCTTCTTACACTATGAAGATGCATTTGTTAGGGTTCAACGATATTATAAACTCCCTACATCTTTGAAATATCTTCTCTAGATGATCCAAATGATCTTTTACATGCTTAGAAAAAATAGTTATATCATCAAGATAAACCAAGATGACCTTATTGATGATCACTTTGAATGCCATATCCATGGCTCTCTAGAATGTCATACTTACATTTGTCAATCCAAATGACATGCATTGGTATGAAAATGTACCCCACTTAGTGGTAAATGTTGTTTTATAATAGTCACACTCTTGAATAATGATTTGGTTATATACTGAGTAACCATATAGTAGTAAAAATCTTTCTACACCTATAATTATTTGCAATATTTACTCCATTGGAGAGAGAGGGTAATGGTATTTGAGATAAGCTTTATTTAGGTCCCTAAAGTCCACATAAAGGCATATCTCCCCATTATTTTTCTAAATTGGGACTAAGATGGCAACCCATGAAGAGTGCTTTATTGGAAGAATAATACTAGCTTTAGTGAGTTTGGAGAGCTCCTTGCACATCAATGGCTCTAGTTTTAGATTAACAAGCCTCTAAATTTGGAACATGGGTTGTGCTTTAGGTTGGAGCTCAATTATGCACTATAGTAATATTGGGTCAAAACCTTTGAGATCATTATAACTTCATGTGAATATTTCATCATATCTCTTACTAAGTTGAATGAAACTCTAAATTTCTAGTGGGGAGCATACTCTACTAAATTTTAGAGTCTTCCATTTTGAAATAATTATGGGTATAAAGATATCTTCCTTGGTTGTCATGTTATGCATCTCTCCTTTAAATTGGTCATCAGAATTTAATATGCTTTCTAGGGTGACTAGCCCTTTTGGTAGCTTGTTCCCCTTCAATTGGATGACTTGGTCTTCATAATAGGTTCATATCTATGCTTGGTTCATGGCACAAAATGTTTCCTAATATTTCAATAAATTGATGATCTACTCATCATTTTTGAACACATAATAATTACATATTATCAAAAACTATTGGTTTGACCATAATTTTGATGATCTATTCAGACCCTTTCATTATATCACATAGGATGTCATACTACATGCCTAAAGTTACAAGCCTATCTAAATCAACATTGAACACTCTTGGTATGAAAATGATGTTGAAAATATCAAATCCTTTTATCATATCCCACACTCTATGTGTATAGGCTTTCATCAAGCCATTCTTAGCCATACTCTATGCACTAACCTAGTTGACAACTAGATCACCATCTCCTTGTGCTTATAGTGCATTGATTCCTTTCTTCTATGTAAGTTGGAGGCCTTGGATTAGTGCCTCATACTCGATATCATTATTCATGAAAGAAAACTTTAGTCTAAAGGCATAGAATTAGTTATCCTTTTGGAGCGATACCAACATGACACTAGATCCTATGCCATTCTTACTATGGGAGAAATCAAAGTAAAACTACCACATACCTTTAAGGTTCTTTCATTCCTTTATGAGCTCTGATGGCATGGGATTCTCTTTCATGATGAAATATGTGCCTAACCTTGTCTCCATGTTTTCATATGGATTGCACTGAAAAATTTTACGTGCTCATTCATCTAGCACGTTGTCTGGGATCTCCTCCAATGGTGTTGTAGCTTCATGGAGAATTGAATTATCCTATTGGTCAAACATTAAAATATTTTATTCAATTGGGTTGGGAGATTATGGTTCAAAATGACTATTGAAGATAAGTTCTACCCTTATGGTCACTTTGGTCTTGTATCTGGTTCTCATCAACATGTGTGACCAATCTAAAGACAAATACACACCTACCTTTGTCATGAAGTCTCAAGAGAGATAGATGGAAAAGTATGGAGGTAAGTCAATAACTATGATATCTTATGTAATGGAGAGGCTTGGGCATGCATGCATTATGAGATTCAAATCTTTGATGACCCCTATATCATTGACTATCATTTCATTGAGCTAGACCACTCCTTTCGACATATGGAAATACATAATTCTGAGTGTATCTACAATATTTTTGGACATCATTGAGTTTCTTATACTTGAATCAATTATGCAATTATATATTGGATATTAGTTGATGATTAGAGAGACATAGAATAGGGGTGTCTTATTATTATTGTGCACCTGCACTCCTACTTTAGGCTAACTTAAACTTGTAGAGGTAGTAGGTGATGGTTAAAGGGTTTAACATTCCTAAAATCCTTTTAGTGCATCTTGAAGTACATTCCATTGAGACAGAATAGTAAGTACATCCCACATAGTTACTATTGGCCATTTTTGGCTCACATAACAAATTTTACCCAAGTGTGAGAAGGTATAAATTCAAGCAAAAGTGGCAAGTTCAAATAACTTTGGGGTTTTTGGAAGGATAAGTCTTCAGGTTTCTAGAGGAGCACTACTTAAAAACTTTATAAGTAATTAACAGTTAAAACCCTAAAGCAAGTAAGAATGTTTGGAAAGCTTGGTTTGATCTGGGTAGTGTATTTTGGGTTTTTGGGGGTGTACTACTTAATTAATTTTTAAGTTGTCAGCAGTCAAAACCCTGAAATAAGTAATGAGACATCAAAAGCCCAATTTGGTTTAAAGGTGTTTCTCGAGTTCTCAAAGCGATAAATCTTCTCCAAGGGGCATTTGTTAAAGAAGGAGGTCAATGCACAACTCTTGAAGGTCTATTTCAAAAAGAGAAGTGGTCCTCTTCAAAAAAATTGAAGGACCTTTTGCACATTTTTGACAGGTCAATACCTTTCTCCTAAGGGCACTCACAATACCAAAGGCACTTTTTAGGAAAATCTAAAGGTACCAATTCATAAGGCTGAAGGGTCTTTTCTTAGTTTAAAGGGGATAGTCAAGAAATCCAAAGGGCTTTACATAAATTTTGAAGGGGTCAAATGCAATAAATATGAAGGGCACCAAGAAGTAGTTAGGTCAAATAAAAAAAGAGACCAAGAAAATTGTCTGATAGTAAAAGTTTGAAGTAAGTTGTGAGCAATGGAAAGTTATGAAAAGAAAATTATAGAAAATAGTCTAGGGAAAAATAGACCAAGGAAATTAGAAAGGCCCAAGAACATCAAGTTCAATGGTCAAAAAATCCAAAGGGCCAATCAATCAAGGATAAGTGGTATAAGTGCATCCAACAAGATTAGTAGATCAACATATAGTAAGAACTTCTTTCAACTCTAGCATGCAAGTGGTCTAACAAAGATTGGATATATCTAGGTGGAGCAACAAACATGCAAAGACCGATTAGGATAGCCCAAGTTATAATAACATGCCAATCTTTAATGCACATATAAGAGCACTCGAACATGGTTCAGACATGCAACTACCATAGGTATGGTTTGCTCAATTCTAAAGAGGAAGACTTGAATGTACAAAGGGCTTGAGGGGATGTTATGATGATCTTGGGCAGTCCATTTCATGGTCAAATTAGTCACAATAGTAGTGGTTTTAGTCATCAATGAATTATTTTCCCCTTTTTTCATTCTCCCACACAAGTCCTTTTTCTCTCTTGTCCCCTTCTATATATATAAGCTTCCAAACTATTGTAAATCCCCCCCCAATTTTTTAGAATTTTGTCATCTTATTGGGAGACAGTTGCTCATTGAGACATTTACAAAAATGTGCTCCTTTGACCATGTTAAACCCTATCAAGATATTGTAAGAACTACCTCTTGAATGTAATGAGATGATTTCTTTGCCTATTTCTTGTCTTTGATTAGTGATTTAGTATGCTTGTGCTTGGTGGATTCATGAATGAGTGTATTCCTATTATATTAGCCTTTTTCTTGCCTCTTTGAAGTATTTTCAAGATTTTATAGGTTTGGATTAGTGTTCTACTTGAACCTCTTCCAGCGTGTGTTTACTTTATCTTGAGATAGTACAAGTCTAAATTATCTCATGACTGATCTAGTGTGGGTTCAAGTATAGATGAGCAGTCATTTAAATTTGGTGCATCACCTAGTTAGCCTTCTTAGGAGCCCTTATCTCCCTTCTAACCCTTTTCCTCGTGAAGCATTAGTTTAGTATTAGTTTTCAGTGATCCAACAAGAGGAACTAGCCTCTAAAAAAATCCTAGAGGCTCAACCTCACCATAAGATAGACACATCTTGAGTTTGTTTCCATGCTTATAGCCAAAAGCGGGAGAGCTTTAAAAACTCTCCCACAGGGGTGTAATTTCTAATTATAACAGTTCTAGCATGCCTGGGAGGACCAAGGTCTAAAGCAGTGAAAGGATTTTTGATGTTTTTCTTTTACATATCAAACTTTAGAAGCATTAAACAAACATAAATTGTGACTCTAAGCATCTATCAACTATTTTAAGTAGCCCAAGTGCCTGATCATCATTATTTGCTTTTGAAAGCAAGTATTAGTGCCATTGGTAACTCCAAATCAAAGCTCCTAGTTATGAGTAGACCAGGTTTGTCTCTTTGAATTTTTAATCAACTCCTACTTGACTTATGAGGCTAACATGAAAAACTATGGTGAATATTCCTATTATTCACCTATTTATCAGTAGCCCCAGTATGATCCATATGAGCTCAATCATCCCTACCAAGATTTATATCAAGGCTATGATGAACCTTGGCATGTTCCTCATGGTCCATATATGCAGGAGTATTGCCCTAATCATTCATATGAAGAATAACATCAAAATAATACTCCTCATCATCCCTATCATGATCCATCTATACCAACACTTAAGCAAACTTTAGTGAGCCTTGACAAGCATGAACTAGAGTTCTATTCACAAAAGTGTTATGGCCAAAATGTCCCTACTCACCAAATACATTATGTGAGGGATTCATTATAGCAAATGAAATTAGAATGGACACCTATTAAGAGATCAAATTGGAAAAACATCACTAGTGAAATGATGGATATATGTGGTTACATTCAGAGCATTGAGAACAAACTGAAGAGACTTAAAGAATAACAGGGCCAACCCTACCAACCTTTGGTGCCTATGTACGTACCTCCATAGCCTAATTTTGTGTCATTCATTATTCCTCAAGAGAAAATTTCAAGTACTCCTTTGAATCTTCCAAGTTCATCATATGTTATGTAGTCTTTTCCTACTTGGAAATCCATCCAAGGGGTTATCAAAAAAACAAAGTGCTTGTTGTGAAATAGACTATTATTTGGGCCCAAGACTTCATCCCTCTTCAAGAGCCTTC
The DNA here is from genome assembly GCA_037957365.1 of Torreya grandis. NCBI lineage: Eukaryota > Viridiplantae > Streptophyta > Pinopsida > Cupressales > Taxaceae > Torreya > Torreya grandis. Next base: position 658,301 of record JARHVA010003790.1, read on the forward strand.
TTGTGTTCCTAACCACCTTAAGGAGGAGCCATTTCAAGAGAATATATCAAATCAAATCAAATAATTGGATTTGAAGGCAAGGAAAGAAGAAGAAAGGTAGAATTAACAAATGAAAGCAGAATCGCTACTTTTCCCATCTTAGAGCCAACTCACATAGCCAGGTAAATCCAAGGTCATTCAACCCCCATCCCTCCCTCCTTAAGATCCTCTATCTTTTCCATCTTATAAATTCATTTAGAGCAGTGGGCTAAAAGAGGAGGTGGTGTTTGTTGAAATTAGACAAGAAACCTTGCAGCCTCCATTCCTTTCCCCTTAAAAGCCTAGAGCCTTTCCTTTATGGAGAGCCATTCAAGAAACAAATAATTAAGAAGAGGAGGTGAGGTTGATCCAATTAGAGTAGCTTCAGAAAAAAAATCATGAACCTATGGTAGCTTTCCTAAACCTTTTTCACCTTGTTGAGCATTTTTAAGAGTCTATTATACCACTCTTTGAGAAAGAGCCTCTCCTCTGTGACGAAAACCAAGGAGATGCATACAAAGAGGCTGAAGAGGAGGATATAATGAGAAAATATGAGGAATAAATCACCATAGGGTCCCCCCTTAGTCTAAAAAATAATAATGCATCCTTCTTGAATGAGGGAGAACATATTGAAGGCTCTTTTGTAGTAGTGCATGAATTAGACTGCACTATTAAGGATGCAAAGCTACCACATTATGTTCAAAATGAAGGGTTTAAGGCTATCAATTCCCTAGATGAGATACCACATGATAAAAGGGATGAGGAAATGAATTAATTAGTTGATCAAACTGATGAACTTATAGAGTAGCCAGAGGTTCCCAATCAGTTGGAGGGCTCATTTGAGGACTTGTTTGAGATCTTGAGAGTTGGCTATGTTCTTCTCCAAGGTGATTATGACCTGGTGGCAAAAAAAGAGGGAAACCTTGTCAATAAAATCAAAGTGTATGTAGTGTGTATCCTTTTAACTCTACCACCTCAAGATTCTATTATAGACAAGTAATTATTTTAGATCTTTGTAATGGGCTATCAGCTCCTTGATGAGCCTAAAAAACATGAAATAAAAAACAAGCCTAGTCCCACTGAGGACACCATAGAAATCAAAGAGGTATGAATTTTTAAACTACTATTGGAGGTTTAATTTAAGGAGCCATATGAATAATTTGAGACTATTTGAATTCACATAGCTAAGCTATTTGGAGCTGCTTGGTTCTCATTGAGCATGATGACAAAGAAGCTGATAGTTGGAACAAAGAAGAGGTAGGCATCAAGACCAGGGCTCAGGAAGTTGTATGCCTTATTCAATATATTATCTCATGATTTAAGAAAAGTATCAAACTTTCCTTTTGATCCAAGAGGAAAGGTACACATATTTTTAGGGTGTATATACTAGATTATTCTTGTTCAAATTCCTCCAAGTGTTGTTTTAGGCACATTTGTTTGTTGTCCTTGTTTTCATTTTAGGTTAGTTTCCTTACAATAAGTTCTTTGGGAAATTTATTTTATTTTTCCTTGTTGCTTCAAGAGGAGGTTACAAAAAGGGTCAGCCTTATTAAACCAAAGCAAAGACCCCATGCCCAATACACAAGACAAGGCAACATGAGTTGGGTTCCCAAGCATAGTAGGCATGTTTCCCTATGAGTCACTAGAAATTTTGGCCATTTTTGGCCCACATACAAAAATTTTCCAAAGTGTGAGAAGGTAGACATTCAACAAAAAGTGGAAAGTTCAAATAACTTTGGTTTTTTTGGAAGGAGAAGTCTTTGGGTTTCCAGAGGAACACTACTTAAAAAATTTATAAGTAATCAACAGTTAAAACCCCAAAGCAAGTAAGAAGGTTTGAAAAGGCCGATTTGGTCTAGTTAATGTATTTCAAGTTTTTTTGGGTGCACTACTTAATTACTTCACAAGTTGTGAGCAGTCAAAAACACAAAATAAGTAATGAGACATCAAAATCCTGATTTGGTCTTGAAGTGCTTCTCAGGTTCTCAAAGGGACAAGTCTTCTCCAAGGGCCATTTACAAAAGAAGGAGGTCTAGGAACAAATCCTAAAGGACTCTTTCATAAATATAATTGGTCCTCTTCAAAAAACCCAAAGGACCTTTTGCACATTTCCAAAGGGTCAATACCTTTCTCCTAAGGGAACTCACAATAACAAATGCACTATTCAAGAAAATCCAAAGCTACCAGTTCATAAGGATGAAGGGCCTTTTCTCAAATAAAATGGGATAGTCAAGAAATCCAAAGGTCTTTACATATATTACAAAGGGGTCAAATGCAATAAACTTGAAGGGCACCAGCAAGTAGTCAAGGTAGAGAAAAAAATAGACCTGAGAAAATTGTCTAAAAGTAAAAGTCCAAAGTAAGTTGTGAGCAAAGGAAAATTATAGAAAATAGTTCAAGGAAAAATAGACTAAGGAAAGTAGAAAGGACCAAGAACATCAAGGTCAGTGGTTAATGGTTAGGGAATTCAAAGGGCCAATCATTCAAGGACAAGTGGCATAAACACATCTAACAAGCTTAGTAGATCAATGAATAATAAAGACTTTTCCTTTTGACTCCAGCATGCAAGTGGTCAAAAAAATATTGGACACATCTAAGTGGAGAAAAAAATGCAAGGAATGATTGGGATAGTCCAAGTTGCAATAAAGAACATGCCAAGATTTAATGCAAAGATAAAAACACTCAGACATGGTTGAGACATACAACTACCATTGATATGGATTACTCAGTTCTAAAGAGGAAGACTTAAATGAATGTAGGGATCAAGGAGATTTTACACTGATCTTGGGTGGTCTATTTCATGGTCAAATTAGTTGTAACAGTTGTGGTTCTGGTCATCAATGACTTCTTCTCTATTTTTTTTGTTCTCTCACACAAGTCCATTTTCTCTCTTATCCCCTTCTTCTATATATATGGTCATCCAAACCATTGTAAATCCCCCTCAATTTTTTAGAATTTTATCATCTTGTTGGGAGATGGTTTCTCATTGAGATGTTTGTAAAAATGTGCTCATTTGACTAGGCTAAACTCTATCAAGATATTGTAAGAACTACCTCTTAAATGTAATGAGATTATTTCTTTGCCTATTTCTTGTCTTCGATTAGTGCTTTAGTATGCTTGTGCTTGGTGGATTCATGAATGAGTGTATTCCTAATCTATTAGCCTTTCACTTGCCTTTTTTAAGAATTTTTAATATTTTTAAGGTTTGGATTAGTGTTCTACTTGAACCTCTTCTAGCATGTGTTTACTTGATCTTAAGATAGTGCAAGTTTAAATTATCTCATGACTGATCTAGTATGGGTCCAAGCATAGATGAGTGGTCATTTAAATTTGGTGCATCACATGGTTAGCCTTCTTAAGAGCCCTTATCTCCCTTTTAACCCTTTTCCCCATGACGCATTAGTTTAGCAGTAGTTTTAGGTGATCCACCAAGAGGAACTAGCCTCTTTAAAAATCTTAGAGGCTCAAACTCAACATAGGATACCCATATCTTGAAGTTATTCCCATGATTATATCCAGAAGTGGGAGAGCCTAAAAAAAATCTCCCATAAAGGTGAAATTTATATCTATAACAGTTACATTAAGGTTCGTATTCTTCATCTACTCTACTAAGTTGAAGGGGACCTGAGATCCTTTTGATTGTGGCTTTGAGGGAATGGTCTCCTTTGGTGTTAGCACACTAATTCGAGGTGGTCCCTCTTTTTGCATGACCTCTTCTAAGTGGAAAGTTTGTGTGGGCATCTTAGCTTATGCACCAACATGAGTGACTTGGGGAGCTAAAGGTAAGGATGTTGTAATTAGTATGGCCTCTATTATAGCTCTTATTTTGAGTGACTGGTATGCTTGCTCTACTAGGTGTGTTATCTTGATTTTCATAGTTAAATTACTCTTCTTGCCAATTGAAAAAACCAAACCCATCATATGGTTAAGATGACACCTAGATTCTTTCCTCATGCAAAGATGAGCTACTCATTTTCTCCTTTAGAGGCAAACTTTGTACCATGAACACCTAGTTTAGATTCCCATTTGTGCACATAACTTGATTATGTAGTTGATTTCATGGGAAGAACCACTTAGAATCATATGCTAGATTGTTCTGTACTAGAAAAAGATCCTTACAAGTTTTGGTAGCATCAACCATATATATATATATATATATATATATATATATATATATATATATATATATATATATATATATATATATATATATATATATATATATATATATATATATATATATATATATATATATATATATATATATATATATATATATATAAGGTATATCATTATAAGTCATTTGATTTTGGGTTTGCAAACCACCTTGGTACGGAGGTCTATTTAATTGGTATTACTAAGTAAAAGGTTGATGAGATATAGGATATTGTGCTTGCTACCTTTTGAGGGAAACTAGCTCATTCCCAAAGTTTTCCAATAGCATTTTCACTTCATGTAATTCATTTGAAGAGGTAAAAGATGAAGTAGGTGGGATCACTATAGTATGGATAGGCACTAGCATTTTTTTCACAACTACTTTATTATGGAGTGGATCTATGAATATAGGCATAGGAGGTCTAGGCATAATTTTGCCTACTTAGATCAAAAAATTATCTACACACACTACCATTTTATAGGTATCATGGAGGACCATAGCTCTCATAGATTGAATCATCACTACTATATCACTATTAAGAGCCTTTAAGAACTATCAGAATGAAGTATTGGGAGATGGCTTACACAAAGGTGGGATTTTATCCCAAACTTTCTAGAATTTGAAGTTGAAGTTATTTATCATTTCATGTGGTACTTACTTTATGGTTATGAGATTCTCTATTAGGGATAAGTGATCACTTTGGTCCTTTAATTGTTTGCATAATTCTTTTCCAAGCTTATCCCAGTTGTGAATAAAATTTGGTCTCAATCCTTGATACCATTAGAGGGATTTACCTTTGAATGAGAAGGCAAGTAGTCTAACCATGACATTATATTTAGTGTCATGATTTATAAAATAGATATTTATTATATCTTAAATGTGATCTACTAGAAAACTTGAGTTCTCACCCATAAAATAGGATAATCTTTTGAGGAATGTAACTGGAATGTCATCATTCTACATGAGGACTAATGGACTACCTCCATTAAAAGTCACAAAAACTTGATTCCTTAGTACATCCATGAATAGGATAAGGGAGTAAGCCTCTTTTAGGTGTGGATAACCTTCTAAATGGAGGGGTGGACTGTACCTTGGGGGATGACTATCTTGCACCACTCCTAATAGGGGACAAAGACTCTCTAACTCTTCTTCTTCTAGATGGAACTGGAAGCTCAGTGAAATGGAAATCAATGCCTCTTGTATATGATCTTGTTCTTCTTTTCATGTAGATAAGGAGGCTAATATTTATGGACTGAAGATGTTCATAGTCACCAATTTCTCTTACTAAGTGTCTACTACACTTTTTAAACTAAAGATAGCACCAATTATTTAGCTTTTATTTAACCTAGTCCCACCAAGCATGCCAAAAAATATTTTCATTTGAAACATGCAATCGTAGATACTCTACGATAGGGGGCCACTTTATGATGGTGTGTTAAAGGTGAAGGGCCTTGCATAGGGTGAAAGAGTTTATGGCACTGAGCACAGAAGTATTATCACTCATTTGTGCACATGAGTGTGAATTGTCTCATCACAATGATGGGAACATCCCTAAGTTATGGGACCCTTATGATCTTTGGGATGAGCCTCCAGAGTATGTTAGATTCCTTCTATTCTAATTACACCTCGTTAATACTGGTGCATATGCCTAAAGAGTATAAATTTAAATCTATTGCTAGTATAAACCTAAGATTTTTTAGGGGAAAGGGAGGGAAAAGGTAAGAGATGTTAAAATAAAAAGAGGTGATGCACCTAGAATAGAGTGATCAATACTACTACCATAAAAAATAATATAAGCCTTTTATAATAACATAATATCACATATATTCCACCAAGGATACTTCAAATACATAAGTACTTTGCATGGAGGCATGAGAATGCAGTGCAATACTGAGAGGGATGACAAATGATCCACAAACAATATCAAAATAGACCCTAGTGCAAAAATAATAAAACTTGTAAATGAGTTTTGAGTTTGATGAGGAGGTGATGGGAATAGACAATGGTGACTGGGGTGAACATTACCCATCATCAAGGATCAACAAACACAAATGGTACATAGATCATTAGAAGAATAGAAAGGTTAACTTAATTATAATTAATCTTTAATATTTAGCTAATACAAGTGCTCTTGGAGGGCAAATTATAGTAGTGTGAGGGTGTTAAAAATATGCGAACCATTTTACAAGTGAAGAACTAACTTATTATAGTGAACAAGCCTATTTTACAATAAATGTGCCACTTGGACTGATATCTACAACTTTAATTACATTTAAAAATTATGGTCATGCTTCTTGAAGTTTGCTCGATGATTGGATCTAGAGTTGGTGGCAAGATCCTTTCTAGATACACATGTGTATAGGGGAATGGAAGATTTCTAGACAAGGTCAGAGGGTAGCATGTATCCATATCCTGATCTCTAATAGATGCTTATGCATTTAATCACTTCTAACAATACCTTGATCCCCTCTCAACTACCTCTAATGACCTTCTTTATATCCTACTACTACTTGGCATGTGGTGCCTTATGATTTATTTCAAGTAGTGGATCACCATGTAGAGGGATAACATTTCTCTCAAGCAAATTGAGAACTTTCTTTTGCTGAAAAAGCACTAGGTAGCTATGTGGTAGTGATAGAAGGAAGATTGCACTCTGAACACTTCAAGGGCATAGATGTAATATCATGTGCATGGGCATGTAACAAAATTGGATAATCACAAGGAATAAAATAAGGGTGCATATGAATATTATATATTTTAGACATGTTCTTCATAATTTATAGTTGCTCCTTGTGCTCTAACTTTAACCATTTAGAACCTATGGGTCTTATATCTTGAAATTGTGTGCCCTTGGTCTTGTGCACCATAAAATCATACACATAGGATGTGTGTTAATATTTATATACAAGAATGAATCATCACTATATTATCACATAGACCTACATCTCTATCTTGCGCTTGGGCTTAGATAAGAAGTACTTGCATACCTTTTTCTTGGAGTACCTAGGACTGCACAGGTGTGCTACTTATCTATAAGCCTTATGTTGACTGGGGTGACTTATAAATTCAATACTAACCTATGTTTCTCTCATATTAGTACCATATCTTGTGTCTTCCTCCTCACTCTCCACCTCTATCAATGAAGTATCTCCTCCAACCCTCTGCTCTATATCAAAATCCATCTCAACCCTTCCCTCTAATAAAATCTCAATATCCTCCACATGTATGATCTAAACATCATGAAGATGATAAGAATTCCTATCCCATCCTCTATATTTACTTATAGTAATGATTATCATTTGTATAATCTTATATACCTCTTGATCTAAGCTCCTAAACATGTACCTCATGGTTGCCTACTCAAGCTAGCCACTAACCTTTGCTTCCTTATTTGTAGTGGTGTGTATGGCATCGTCAATCTTAATGGTCTCTATCAAGCCCACTAATCTACATAACCATCAACCAATCCTACATTAATAACATCTCTTCTATCCCCCCATCTCATATTCTATAACTATGTACATATATAGTTAGTAATAGTCAGATCAATCATCATACCCCACTATGTCTCTCCCTCATAAAATGAGCAAATATGTGTGGACCAACTAGTATACATTACGTCACACCAAACTATCCCATCACCATATCTAGGTAATATATCTCTATAATTTACACATCTCTTGATGATGTAGCAAGGGGTAATCATGTAATCCATATGAATCTCCTCATGAGGCCACTATCACACAATCTCTTTATACGATCTCTAGGTGATTTGGTCATCACCTAACTCATCCACCACTCTCCTGTAAAATTCCACATCACCTAAATATGGTCTTTATACCTTGATAATCACATGATATGTGTATGCTAATGGATCATCCTCCTCTAATGTGCTTAGATACCCAATTAGACTCTCAATTACAATGTGATCCTAGCACCAAACTTGTAATAATGTAGAAAACCTTATCTCTACCTGACCTGAATAAACAAAATGATGTAAATCATGGTCTAAATGTGATAAAGTGCATGGACCCCATGCAAACATCTTTCCCATCTCCATCATATCCAAAATCACATATAACAAGCTAATAGGATATAGTATCCCACTCTTGTTAGGAAGCAAAATGCCACTAACAATAGCCATGAGTACAATAGTCAAATAATCCATGTCTAAATTTGTGCAATAATCTACATCAATCCCACCTCTAATAAATGGGATCAATCCATCACCAAAAATATAGTATAAAGTCACATCTTAAAGACCCTATCCCCAGTAAATAAGTCTACCCCATATTGGGATACCCAAAACTTGATACACATCCTTAAGTGTAATAGTCATCTCCCTTATCCATAAGTTAAATGTGCCCATCTCATTATGCCACCTCTCTGCTAATGCTATCAATAGAGCTCTATCAACTCAAACCTCTAGCATCTATGCAATTTAAGATAAACCACTTGTCTATAGAATACCAAACTCATACTCAGTGAAGCTATCTATACATACCATAGTTGTAGATCTCCACTCCCACATCACCATAACTAGTAATACCTCCTACAAATCAATAGTGTTAGCATTTTATTAATTTTTAATCAACATTATGTTCTTCATTTTTTTCTTTGCCATATCAATACTTAACCATAACAAACAACAAAATTAACTAAAAAATATCTTTATTCATTACAAAATCACTCCTACCTTTTGAAAAATTATTATTAGCTTCAGTGAGTTTGTTACTAACATTTTCTTTGCAAAATCATTGTTAATCATAATGAAATTGCTTTGCACAATAATGATTTCACTACCATATTTGATGATTTCACTACAACCCCAAACAAAAAAATTAAAAATCCCTTATAATCAAAATCACTACCCTATTTGATGATTTTGTGTCAAGGTTTAGTAAAATTATTGTTTACATTATCGAAATTACTAAAATCATGCTAAAATCATAGTTTTCAAAACAACAATTTTTTTCTTCCATTTTAAGCCCTAATAAATATTAATAAATTCAAAAAAATTCAAAAACCAAATGACTTACTAGAGCCCACTCATCTCAGATCTATGTAAACATCTCACTCTCTCTACTTGGTGCTCATGGTATGGAACATGGTCCATGTTTCCTTTCAAGGCTTAGTTCAAATCTCTAAAAAAACAATTCTTAGTTACTAACCTTGAATATTAATTTACACAAATGATTTTATAAACACCATTTCTTCTCCTTATATTTTTCTATTTTACCAACTATTTACCTCATTATTTCATTCATCTAGATTAGTTGAGCAAAATTACATCAATTTATTTTGAATTTGTATTCAAAATGTTACAACAATCTCTCAGCATAAAATCATTTGTAAATTCAATACCTTTTTTCTATTTATTGATTTGCAATTTATTATTTTTGGGATATATAATTCCCACACTTACTTAATTGGCCCCTATATCATTAGAAATAACAATAAGCATGTAATATGTGAATGGTTAAACTATTATTTTTCAAATCCATACTCTAATTTTTTGTTAACTAAGGGCAACCTTTTTATGCAACCAAAATCTTGCAAATTTGACATCAATTCAAACATAAATTTCTTAATGATTCTTCCATCTCATATTAACCATTTCCTTTGTTCATCAATTTTGAATGTTTGTCCATTTCTTAGACAAACCCTCGATGGGGCATTATCACATTCATTTTCATTCATTTGAGACAATTTTCTTTTTTTTATCATCAGCACTCTACTTCTACTATTCTTTGAAATAGTATTATTTCATAACACTATTTTAAAGAGGGGAAAATTTAGACACATAAATTTCATTTAGTGTCAAAATTCACCTAATATATTTAATAATTCTTCTTAATTTAATAAATCACATTTCCTCTAAAAATTAAATAATTGAATAATTCAATTATATTGAATAAGTCAATTATGCACACTTAAATCCTTATTTTAATAACATCCAAATTTTCCACCTCATCAAAACATATCCCACCTTTTTCTCTTTCATCCCAATCAAATCCAAAAAATTCTCCACCTCTTATGACTCATCCCCTAAGTTGTCAAGCAAATTGACTTAGTCTTATTGAGTCACTAACAAACCCCATGATTTTCTCAACCATTTTGAAAAGGGCTTCATCCTCATGGGTGAGGACTCACTAGCCATCATTGATCATTTGGATCATTGAAAAAGTCTAAATGATCCTCCACCATTGGATCCTTCTCTAAACAACTATACATGCACTTGTAAATCTCTATTTTCAAGCATCACATCAAAGGATCGTAATCACATCACACAATCAGGAAATCAGAGCTCTACACAAAAATGAATCAAAGTGAATAAAAATAATCAAAGCCTTCTTTTTACACCAAAATGTTGCCTATTCTCTCTTTGCATTGGAGGAGTGAGAACCACATATTTTAAAGATAAAATTAAATATATATCACAATGGATAAATCTTGTGCATTCAAAGTGTAAAGTTTATGATTATTATTTTCTTCGTTTGTTTCTCTACCATAGTTTGATTTATTTTAGCTTAGATTATGATTAGTTCACTTTATTTTCATGTCTAAATTTAGTTTAAATAAATTTAAAGTATATAGGTGAACACCTCATGATTTGAGGAGGTAAAAAAATCCTTAGACAAATAATTCCATTGATTAGAAATATGTGACCAAGTCTTGCACTTCATTTCTAGCTTAAAAAACCCTAAAAACATAGTTTATAGAGGTGTATGTATACTATCCATAAAACTAAGTACCATGATCATGACCTTATCTAAATGGATAAAATGACTTAGGTGTTTTCCAAGTGATTCCCATATATTTAGATGCATTTTCCCTCAAATCCATCTAGTTGAGTCCTTATTAGGGTTTTAGGGAGGTTTAAGAATGCCCAGGACTCTTTAAAATGATTCATAGATATTAGGGCCTCAACCTATAAACTAATTCCAAAAAACTCTTGTGTACTAATCCTTCCACTTATCCTAAAGTTCTCATCCTCCCATGTATAAGTTATGTATAGTAGTGAGCATGTAAAGTTACCTCTCGAGGAAGAAACGTGATTTTTGAATAGTTTTTAGGTGTCTTTAGGTTAGAATTACCATCTATAGAATCTCCCCTATATATCAAATTAAAGTACACCTATCAAAAAACTTGATAATGTTGTTCATGAATATTTTAGGTGTAATTTAATCTCATCTTTCCTTTTGATCTATCTTCTAAATGACATTATTTCAATGAGGATACTAGACAAGCATGTACTCCTATAGGGTTTTTAGAGTTCGGATTTAACCTAGATTTGTGAGGTTCTTTTTCACTATATTTAACATGAATATCATCTCTAACGTTCTTTGGAGTAATATTTTTGGCTTGATTATTCCATTTCACTTATATCTACATGCATATAGTTTTTCATCTAAACACCCAAGTCTATCTATTTGAATAAACAGTCATGTAGGCTCCTATAGGTAACTATTACTAGATTATCTGGGTACTTTAGGACCTATTATCTCTCTTGAATGTCATTATATGTACAAATAATCTTCAATTCCTTATAGGCTCAAATTAGCCCTCTTAGTTTTGATCCATACAACATGATCCTTACACATATCAAATAATAGGTTATTATGATGCTTAGAAGACATAAGAATACCATAAAGATTATTTTATGGCTCAATCACTTAATTTAGATGTATTTTGAATCATATTTCATTCATTAGGTACCTTTCAAGGTTTTAAGAAGAGTTTTGGAGGTCCACCATCTTAATAATGGTTCATACAGTAAGTACCTCCAAACCAAAACTTATTGTTATGACTACTTATTCCATTGACCCATTTAACTTTCCTAAATATCTTAGGATCCCATGCAAAAAGTGTGTGAAGATAGAAACATTGGTATGTGTCCTTAAAAATGACTATTTAGACTATGTAAGGCAAGGAATATTTTTGAACCAATATGATAAGTTTATTACATTCCCATAATCCAAACACTTCTCTCAGGATTTTTAATATCTCTCCACACCTTATTATGGCCATCAATGTGCTATGAAAACTAGATATGCCTCAAAATGGTAGCAAGGTTTAAGGCCAGGTTTAAGGTCTATCTCTTTTAGCTATCCATCAAGGGTATTTAATTTGAATATTGAATGTTATCTATCCTAAAGAGTATATGAAGACATTTATACCACCTTTTATTGCCTAAAAAACCCATTATGAAGTCTATCCCACCTATCTTGTTCTCAAACCATTAAATAACTCACCTAGTCTCATCATTAACTATTAAAATATTGGACTAGGTCTGAGACAAAATAGTGGATATATCCACTGATTGTCTAACATTGATAATAACATGAACACCTTAACCCACTTACAATAACTATTTTTACAAAATTTTCAATCTTGATCACACCTATAGATGTTTCAAAATAACAAACTCTATTATGATTGGTTGTAGGTGTTGACCTTGACTACTGGGTTTCTTAGGATTTATTAGGTTCAAGATATGTTATGATCATTTCATATTTATAACTAGGTATGATTGGCTAATAAGTTTTTGATTGATTTTGAAAAAAAATCCAAATATCCCTCACTCTTTAAAATATATCCATGGTCAATATCCCCTTCAATCCAAGCAAGAGCCATTAAAGATCAAGCATATTATAGCTTACTCCTTGGCTATGTTTTTTATTTTTGAGGACCTTATCATGCTCACTAAGATCTAAATCATTCCTTGAATTTGAATGAATTTCCAAATAATTTTTAATTATCTTTTATACACTTTTGCCAACACTTCAAAATACATATCTTTGCTCATTGTACATAGTATTGTACCTATAGGTAACCTTGAAACTGTTGACTATGTGTCATGGGCTTAAACCACCTCAATATGCTCAATGTATTTGAACTTGCTTAAGGTCATTATTAGGTTTAAACACCTCTTCATTTTTCCATACCTAATAAATTCACTTTTCAGCCTAATGCACAAGATTAAGTTTTATTTCACTTAGCTATATATGTCCACTAAGATGACTATAGCTTCTTTTGAGATGTTTCCTACCCTAGAAAACTCCTTAACGTTATATTCTCATTTGGAATCTCTCTGTCTTAATTGTATATAAAAAAACTCAAACCAAGAATGCACTTCTTCTTCTCAATTTTCCTTGGAACTCAAATAGGCCTCAAGACTTCCACTAGACTTATTGGTTATAGGTGTTAATTTACAGCCTGTAGGTGATGATTTACTCCTTTAGTAGGGTTTAAAGAGATATAACTCATTTTTCATGAACATTATGATCCTTAACAACCCTAAGGAGTACCAAAATGTTTGATTCATGATGTGAATTTGGATAAGAATTAGTGACATGTATGTGATGATTATGGGGTTATATAGAAACTGAGAATGGAGTGCTAAAATTATAACTATGGTTGAATGGTAATGTAAAAGTATTAACTAGTAGAGGTTCTTAAAGGATTGGAATGAATTATGAATTCACACTCAAGATAGTCTAAAATTATCCTAGACATCTCTATGCATATTCCCAACAAAATTTAACACTTTGGAGGTTTTTAATGAAGCATACACACTAGAAAATAAAACACAGGACCCTTCAAATAACTTAATATTTCCTACATGACCTTAACATCTACTAAATGAGACTATAAGGGAATTTGAGGTAGATTTGTGGTTTCTAGGATATGAGGCCTTGATTAATCTTGAGAAACTTGAAGTAAGGACATCTTGTGATGAATGAAACATTTCATACCATGTCTTATTGTGTCTTAACAACCTTAAATCCACCATTGAATAGTACACTATCTTCTTATATAGTAAACCTCATATATGTATGCAGTATTCTATTAGAAACACCATGAGAGAGTTAGAAATATATATATATATATATATATATATATATATATATATATATATATATATATAAAATTTGAATCAAAGAGGCATAAACAAGCTTGAAAACACCCTATTGATCCTTCAACACTGTTAACCCTCAGGTGAATGCACTGAACACTCCAATTTACTATTCAACCTTTCCTGTAGACTATAGATTTGGTAGTTTAGAAGTTCTTTAGCCCTATAGGCTAAAACATGTGGGAAAAAATTCTCAAAAATTCATTAAAATTATCTTTAAAGCCTAAATAATTAGGAATAATCATCAATTTAATTAAACAAATCATAAACTCAACAAAACCATTCTGCTTCTTTTGCCTTGTGCATATGTGAATGGTAACCAAAACCCTTAAGTTTTTGGCATTTATTCATAAATTTGGGAAGACTAAACCAAAAACCAATACCCATGATTGTAAGGTCATAAAGTCTAATTCCTCTAGCCAAGAGATTTAATCTTCTTTCTCTCTCCCCTGTATGGATTGAGCACAAACTTGAAGTGATAGTTATGTCTACCAATAAACTTGATAGGAAAAATACATTAGTTCTTGGCTTATCAAGACCTAAAAATCTCTAATTTATTCAACATGTACTTGTAAAAAAATCTCCTTACATACCCCTGACTCCTCCTGAGAATATCTATACTATACAGATCTATACCACCTGAAAAACTTTAGAATCCTACAAATTATCCTCTATTTCTTCATGTTTTATTTTCTAAACCACCATTTTTAGACAATAAGAGGGAAAATGAAAGTCAAAAGTCATCTCAAAATAATTAGTATATTTTGGAGAGTAAAAGTATCATGTTTTCACACATGTGGGCTCACTTAATGGCAAAACAATGTTCTGGACTCGTGTAGGGGACAGATTTAAAACATTAAACTATTTGATTAAGAAATATGATGACCATGAGGGTGATTAAAGGTGTGTTTAATGCTTTATCATTTTAATACCAAAAAATTTCTTTTAGACAACATACATATGGCTTCAAAAGGATATTTTCTAATGAATATCATAAAGAGTACTTTATAACCTTCTAAAGTTTTTAATTAGGCTTCTATGTATCTTTATCACATTTTCAAAGCTTATAGTCAACAATACCTTACATATATTTAATACACTATAAAATCTCATGGTGAGTCATCAATTGCAACATTCAACCATATCCATCAAGGCACTTTAGATTATTAAGACTATTTTATACCCTTGTCAAAAAACTCCACACATACTCAAACACTATGAGGATGCCTAACATAATTTTAAATAAGGACATGACAATGATATGACATTTAAACCTATTCCCTTCATATGATAGTCAATAACATTCTTTTGAATTTCCCTAGTATTTTAAGATATATGATAACTATGAGATTTTCATGATGGACTAAATGTCTCAAGACTTTAGTTGACAATTTTGTAGGCCTAAGGATAAGAAGTGGTCAACATTTCAAGTGACTCAGCTAGTTTGACCAGCATACTAGTCAAAAGATTCTGGAATATCTTTTTTCTCATTCATAATTAGATTAAAACCCTTGACTAATATTTTAATCTATCTAATACCTTGTAGACTAAAGATAAAACAAACAAACAAACAAACAAACAAACAAGACAAGACACAAAATAGGAAACAACAACAAAAAACTAAAACAGACCAACAACTAACAAGCATGTGAAACAACACTTAGAGGGAAAAAACTAGCTACTATGCACAAGATAAATTGGTAATTCTAATAACAATACTTGAGGAATATTCCATTGACAAGAATAGGGAGTTTTTCACCACTAAATTTGGATAATTGGAAATATTTTCTCTCCTTACAGATAGTAATGATATATGGACCACTCCAAAGACTATCAAATTTTGAATGTTTGCATGGCTTGACATGGTCTTCATCCCACTTAAGTACAATATCACCTTGATAAAAAGTCTTAGATGAGGATCTATTGTCAAAATATATTTTTAATTGGTCTTGGTTTGACCCCATAACATGTATATCATTGTCCCTTGTTTCTTCCAACTCATTCATCCTTACGTCTTTTGCATCATTCTCCATGAGCTCAAGCTGATGTGTAAGTTCAAACACTAGAATTTATAGTGAGATGGAAAAAAAATATTCTATAAAATAAAAAAATAGATAATTATAGTGACCAATATCCTTATTTGGATTAATTATATCTTCCTAAAAAGTAGTCCTTAACTTGGTATGCCACTCCCTTTGGTTTTCCTCCATTGCCATTTTTATGATCCTAATTAAGTTCTTACTGGTGGAATCTATTATTCCATTACCATATGGATATTATTTGTATGAATAATTGATATATATTCCATGATAAATGTCCCACTCACACACTTTTTCATTATTGAAAGCCAAAGCATTATCTGATATAATGGTGGAGGGGACCCCAAACCTAGTCACTAGGTTGTCATAGAACTCTAAAACTGGGTTCTTGTTTACTTACTTAAATGCATCTACCTCCACCAACCTGGTAAATTAATAAATATATATTAGAATCCACTTATTAAAATCAATATATGGAGGGTTAATCATACCTATGAAGTCTTAGCACCATTGCATGAAAGGTTGCTCAACTTGAATGGGTTTTAGAGGCATGGCGACTAGTCCCTACTTATCGATACACATAGCACATTTGAGACATATTATAACCCAATCAGTGAGTATTTAAAAAAATTGGTCCAAAAATATCATTTTATTATGATCTTTTATGTTTTTTTCTTAGTTTAAAAGTGCCCTCCTATAGGCCCATCATGAAATGGCTCTAACAACTTGTCCACTTGACTAGTCTCCACACATCTCATAAAGATTCCACCAATGTTTTTCTTAAATATTAACCCATAAATAAATATGTAAGGTATATATTATAGGATTAATTTTCTCCTATTTTCCCCATATAATCCTATAGGACACTTTCCCATTTGGAGGAGCTTTGTTATGTCTTGGGTCCAACTGGAAGAAGAAATATTTGTAGTTGCCTGTTGACTGTCTTGGACTATCAAAACCACTTCATTATCCTCTTTAAATTTTTATCAAGTTGTTCACACATTCTTATAATTTTTATAAAATTTTTAACCTTCACATCTATATCATACTCTATGCACTTGATCACCCATCCAACCCTCTCTTCACTTAAGTCTCTATTAAGGATGGAATCTTTTATACTATGATGAACCACCATCACAGAGATATTATTATTAGACACCATATATCTAAAATTATTTAGGCCTATTATGAAATAAAGGACATGTTTTTAAAATATATATATATATATATATATATATATATATATATATATATATATATATATATATATATTTCATCATACCCTTCTAATGCTTGATTGAAAATTTTAATAGGTTTCTCTAGTCCTTCACTATTTTATTGCATGAGCATAATAGAAATAGTATCACTTGTGTAGAAGGCATACATGAAGAAATATTTTGTAAAATTAGGATTGATCAGAGTGGGATATTTGATAATGGCCTACTTAATTTCCTCAAAACTTATTTTACCTTCTTTTCTCCATGAAAACTCCTTATGTTTCTTGAGCATATGAGTTAGTGGTCTCACCAATTTTGCAAATCTGGGTATGAATCTCCTCATAAAGTTTATTTTACCCAAGAAAATTTGTAATCCCTTTTTTTTTTTTGGAATATAAAAATAAAGTATTTCATATATTCTATTATGATCAATATAAATTCCACCCTTTGATATAACATGTCATATAAGTCTACCTTCAAGAACTACAAATATACATTTTTTAAGGTTCAAAGAGACCCCAAACTATTTTTACCTATAAAACACTAATCTCAAAAGTGTCAAATGATCCTTTGGTTATTTATAAAATAAAATAATATTATAAATATGGATGAGTACCACCTCACTTATAAGCCCTTGGAAAGCCACAGTCATTGCCCTTTGAAAGGTAGCTCCTGCATTAGATAGGCCAAAAGGCATTTTCTTATATATATAAGTGCCCCACTTAGTTATGATGGAGATATTGTGTTGATATTGATCCTTCACTAATATTTGGATGTATAATGAGTATCCATCAATTATGGAAAACCTTTGTGAACCTGCAACTCTCTAAAGAATATGATCCATTTATGGTATAGGTTAGTGATCTCTTAATGACACCTTGTTGAGATCTTTGAAGTCCGCACATAACCTTATCTCCCCATTATTATTCCTCATAGGCATGGGATTTTCCACCCATTAATAATTTTTAATGGTAAATATTATGTTGGACTCAATAATCTTTTCTAATTATTTCCTCATAAGGAATTCAATTTTGGGGTTGATTGGTTTTTGTTTTTACCTCACAGGTTTGTCATTTTTCTCCAACTCTACAGTATGTTGAGCCAAAATAGGGTAAAAAAATTTAAATTAATGATATTCCCATTTAAAAACATATAAAAATTATTTCCATTATGCTATGATGGCTACTTTCTCCTCTTTGGTATTCACCTTTCTTAATTTCGGTAGTTTATCTCTAAACATGAAATTCATTCATAATGTTCCTCCTTAGTGGATATGTTTACCTTATCTTTCCTTAGTTTTTAATATTCATTAAATATGTTATCTAATGTTACCAATCCCTTAGTCAACTTATTTTTCTTCAATTGGGAAATCTAGTCCTCATATCAATGTTGCAGCCTATCTTGGTTCTTTGAGCAGAATGTTACTTCATGTTGTAGGAAATAGGAAATTTGTTTATCACTTTTAAATACTTTAAAACTTACCTAATTATCAGGGAATAAGGGACTACATATCACTTTACTTTGGTTCTGATCCTTGGTGTCCTTGACCCCATCAACTATATCATATTTTGCTTGAATAACAGTCAACTAGTATTCATGTTGATTGGTTCCTCTAGGAATAGAGCGAATGTCAAAATCTTGGAATTCCTCTAAGAGGTCCCAAAACCTATTTTTATATGCCTTAAATAGTTTATTATCATTTTAATTTATGCCTCTTACCTGATACACTAATAATTTACTTTCTCCCTTAGCTTACAAAAGCTTAATACCTCTCTTCCTTGCCTATTGTAGCCCATGGATGAGGGCCTGATATTTTGTAGTATTAGAGGTGAAAATAAATTGGAATATTAGAGCATAATAGTACATTTTATTAAGATTAAATACAATCATAACACCTGCCCCACTCCCATTATTTGATCTAGATCCATCGAAAAATAAATTCCAAACTCCTTCATGCGCTTGTGTTGTGCTAATGAGACTTGGTATTATGGCACCTTCTCCTTGCATGAAATACACACCCAAACTTGCTTTTTATATGCTTTGATAATGATCATAACCATTATTTTATATTTCCCACTCATCAAGGAGCAAGTTTGGTATACCTTTAAATGGTTTAAAAGGTTCTCATTCATTGGAGTGTTCATACTTATCCAAGATACTACAATTGGCATTTGATAAATTAGGCATTTAAGGCTCTAAATGGAATCTAGAGATACCTTCAAACCATATGGTAACCTTTGTTCCATATCTAGTTTTAAATACCATATAAGACCAATGAGAAAAGAGAAAACCCTATTTTGGTAGTGAAATCTCTAGACAAACATAAGGCAAAGTAAGGGGAAAGATCAACTACTATCACATGTTGAGATATAGTATAATTAGGAAAAGTAGGAAATATGATCTTAAGGTCTTTAGAGACACCTACAGTCTTGGTAGAGACCCATCCAGCTGTAAAACCCCTTTTTCATTAGGCTCATATTTAAGCCCCAATTTATCAGTTGTGGATTTAGGCATGACATAAGTGCTAGCCCCACTATCAAACATGCAATTATGTACAAGGGAATCACCTATGATGAATGGAAAATATAAGGCTAGTGGTTGAACTACCTTTGGTTCTTAGGAATCATGTGGTTAAATATAATTAGTAAGGACTACACTTACCTTTTCTGTTTATTTGTCTAAAACATGAAGTTTGGAGAGCTTTTCTTGTAGTAGATCCTTTTGATCTAGAGGATTTTTCATCATTCATATGTTTCCAATATCTCCAAAAACTAGTATAGAGATGAAGATAATTTTGATATCTTTTCAATGCCTATTAGAACATGTAAAATGGACATTGTATACTCCAAATATAACTGGTTAAAGTTTGGATTAAAAATGGTCAATCGTCAAACAGTGACGTGGATGCATGTATGTTTTCCAAATAGACCAATTGGTAAGTGATATGTGGTAGTGTAATGGTAAACTGGTGTTTTTTTCACCTCTGGTCTTCAACACTCATAATCAAATAAATGGACCTCACTATTTACTCGCTAGGGACCCTCAGCTAGGGTCAAAACACTCTTTTTATGGAGGGTTACCTTTGCCTCCATTAATATTACCATTGACATGTTTTTGTTTATATATGTCTCAATGTTATTTACATGCTGCATGTGGTACTAATAATCCCAATATTATAAACAAAACACCATATGTTATTTGTGAATTTCATACGATAAGGAGCATTTGGAGAGGTCCACGTGGTGAGTCCTTAGTCCATCACATGGCCTATCACCACTTCATGTTATTTTCAAAGACACTCATGCTCTATGTTGAGTTTGATATTAGCATTACCATTTTAATTAACTATCTCAAGTCAATTTTCAACTAAATCGAAGCGATCCAACTCATTAGGTTCTAAATTGAGGTTGAATACTGAGTTAATCTTCACACAAATCTTCTAAATTGAGCTTAACCAACAAGTCTTGGTATGGGGACTAAGCCTGAAGTAAAATGGTTTGATACATGGTCAAAGACATAAACCACATGTGGGATGTAAGGATATTTGAATCCTTTCTTACACTCTATTTCAATGAATGTGAGATTAAATCCCCTAAAGTAAAATCCATTATCGATATTAAAGGTTGAACCCTTAACCTCACTTTCAAAAGTAAGAGGCTTGACTGTTAGGCCATAACCATGAATCATACATGGCATGAAAGCATTTGAAAATTAATGTGGATTCAATTAGTGAGAGGAGATCACCAATTATGTAAGGCCTTTAGGCCATGGAAAAGG
This sequence comes from Torreya grandis, assembly GCA_037957365.1. NCBI lineage: Eukaryota > Viridiplantae > Streptophyta > Pinopsida > Cupressales > Taxaceae > Torreya > Torreya grandis. The sequence continues at coordinate 679,427 of JARHVA010003790.1, forward strand.
TGGTTTATTTCTACAAACATGGACCAAGCCTATGAGGACTCATACAACACCTATTTGGTGAAGCCTCTAGTCCATGAGAAAATGACACTTCTTTTGTTGTAGATTTTTTTGGGGTAGAGCTGAACCCAAAGAAGGATGCATCCATTGGATCAAAGGCTAGGCATATATATAGAGTGTGATTTTTATTTGCATGATACACATTTTGGAATGGAAGAGGTTATTAGATGTACAATAATTAAGAAGGGGGTTGAATCAGTGAGCCCGGATATTTTAATCCTTTCAAACTATTAGATAAACAACATATATCAACTTGATCAACCAACATTAACAAGATAGCTCATTCATTCAATGCATACACAAGATCAAACACATAACACATAGTTACTATGGGAAACCTTCATGGGGAATAAAACCCACTCTCAATCCTGAAACACAATGGACTAATTATCCTATAATAAATTACAAACAAGAGATTGGTCAACTCATTTAGACTAGCAATCCTTGACTATATCCTCCTGACCAAAGGCATTTAGTGAAACACCTATTTCACAAGGAGCAACTACTCCTAAGGATGATCAAGTCCTTTATACCATCCTTTGAAGTGAACGCCTCCACCTTAGAACTAATATATTCAACACCTAATGATGGATCTCTATTTATCTAACCCCTGCACAAATTTTTTCTCTATCTCATACAAGCCTCTCACATAGGCATGCCACAATCTCTCTCCTTTTTCACTAAAATTGTCCTTATATGCATACTCAGACCTCTTCACATACCTTAAAACTATAAGATCACTACTTATACATCATAAATATGACCTATAAGTCATACATAGTCCTCAATCTACTCTACTCATTAGCTCATCAACTGGACACTCTGCCTCTCCTTCATTCCATAACTCTTACAAACACCTTGCATAAGTCTCACTCACGAGTCTTCTCAAAATATAAATATCATCATCTTTGATTTCACTATATATATAGATATCATGAATTATCAACATCTTGGTTGACCATAATACATTCCTTCATCCTTAAGGCATATTACATAGGTCACACTTAAGCACAATCCACTTTCAAATAGGCCTAAATCACTTTTAGGTCCTATGAAGACCCATTCAGCTCTTTGACACTTATACAAGAAATTAAAATATAGGAGCACTCTAAAAATTCATGAACCCATTAAACATGACCTATAGGCCCTCCTTAAGTGCCAAAAACCATCATAGTACCCTCTTTCTTAAGCATAATTTGCTCAAACAACTCTTTATACACACAGTCATTATGAGTGAACACATAGTCACCTTTTAAGCCTTCATTCATACTATATACAAGTGTTCAATCCTTCATTATGCACAAAAATCATCCTTATGGATTCTACAACACTCCCAAATATCTAATTCATTCAAGATATATCAAAACAAGCTTAATTACCCTTCTCAAGTTACTTGAAGAACATATTCAAACACATAGTCAACTTTGGATCTCAATATCTTTGTCTATACATACATTCAAACCTTAAAATTTATATTACTAGATGCACCTTGGATCCCACTACCACTTTTATTTTTACACCATGATCAAATTCATCCTGGATTGAAAGATATGGCTCAAAAACTAGACATTAGAGTTTCCTTTACAAATTTTCAAATATTAAAATGCCAACGGTCACAGTTAAACTTCAAACACTATGATCACATCTTTTGTCCTCAATGCTTAGATTAAACATGCAACTTCAATCTTTTCCAAAATTTAATGCATAGTTCACCAATGCCCAAATGTTAAACATAGAACATGTTGACCTCATCCCATGAAATCTTCAAATATCAACTCATCATGCACTATAGATCTATGTAGATCAGTTAGGTCTCTACCTTATAGCATTCATTGTTTAATATTTCTCAAAACCCCATGATCATGACACTTGTCACCCTCACATGCCTTCTAAGCACTTATACTATTAAACATCGAGAACTTTTCCTCATTCAAATCAACATGCACCATTGATTTTTATCTATATGAATGCATACAAACTATTGGATATTCATTTGGTCTTGATATTTATCTCATGAAAAATATACTATGGGGACCATTGCAATCTTCCTAGAAGTCCAACATTGGACCATAATAACTTTTGTTGCACTTGGACACATGATCTATAATTTAGACCATATGATCTCCTTACATAGGAGAATCCATCCACATAACAATCTAATCTTGGAACCCTCAAACATTTGAGCTATAATTACATTAAAATTCTCACTTATATTTTTCTGTCGCATAGCCAACTATGTCAAAAACTTGTTTGTAAGGTCAACTTTGAACATGCATATCTTTTATCATGCTTCGGTGTTTGGCCTAAAAATTAGTAAAAATCAACTGGGCATAAAAATAAACAAACCCATATGATAATATTATTATAAAAAATCCACATGTGTGATATATTCCACCATAAAAATTCATATTCAACTTTTCTTGACACATACAAATTTGGCTATGGGAAAACATTGTCAAACTGCCTAGGAACCCAACTTTTCACTTGGATATATTTTTTCATGCATAGGTGCATGACCTGATATTTAGTACATAAGAATTAGGCATAATAATCAATAAACCCATGTGACCATTTCTTCCTAAAACCTTCATACGTGTGACTACTGACATCGTCAACATGCTTACTCAGCTCTATTTGAACATAGAAAACACTATCAAAAATGTATGAGATCCCAACTTTTCACCCACATATCTTTGATTGAATTTATGTGCATGACCTAAGATTTGGTGCATAGAAACTAGGGATTAATTTAATCATAACCATATTTCCAAATCCCCTTGACTCATCAATACGTGGCAATGGTGACATCAACAAACTGCCTGCTCAAATTTTCTACCACTAGACCCAATATGTCTAGATGAAAATAATGATCAACTAAATGAAATCCACTTATGCACATAAGTAATAAAAGCATAAAAACCTCTTATAGTACCCCTTAAACATTACCAATACTCCATACTCATCCCTAAACATATCTATCCATGCCAAAATTGAAGATCAACCAAGCCTCCTTCAAGCACACTAGGACAAGCACATTACACACTTTGTCATTATCACTTAGGCTATCAAATAACTCCATACACTCACCAAGACACCTCCATGACATCACCATGACATCATTTAAAATTATCCAACAATCTCCCCCTTTGTCATTGATGTCAACAAACATCATTCAGCTCACCTTCCTTCTCTTCAAGCACTCTCACAATAGGAACTTTCTCCTGCTTTGACATAATGATAAAGTGGGCACCAAATAATCCTAAAGACCTAAAAATACCATCAAAAATAGAGGAAAACCTATAAACATGATACAAACTCCCCCTACCTTGAGCCTGCCTCTTCTTACCTTGACACCTTCCTCTTGCTCCATGCCAATACTCACTTCAATCAAGCACTATAATTGATGAAGAAAGAACACACAAATATGACTAGGTTTGATCAAATCATCATACCAATATTTCTTAAAAACACATCTATATAAGATATCATCACATATTCAATATGACTGAAGCATCTCACATATGCTTCCCCTCACATCATGTAAGGCTCCTTAAGTCATTCAAGCTACTTGAGTTAGCTCCACCTAACTCTATCTATACCACCTTGTACTTCTCAACCATGCATTATAATATGATATAAATATTCAATAAACATCTAAGAGGGACTCCCCAATATATCTAAACAATTTCATCACTTGAGCATTTTCAAAACTCCATATGTCATGAAGAACCACCATATATGCTTACTAGCCTTTTATATCAAGTTATCACAAGGACCACCAATAATAATTAATATAAATCACCAAACATAAAAAATGATATAAAAAAACTTGGGAACTCTCCTTGAAACATACATACCTTTCTCTTTTGGAAACACTAAGCAAAAACATCAAATCTTCATACTAGGCTTGTCTAGACTCCTTATAGCCCTACGTGTAACTTACATATCCCACATTTTTTAGTAGGAACATCACCAAGACCTAAAAATTCATATCTATATCAATCTCATATTCCCCCTCAATCACACCAATTTTAAATACCTAACTCAACCTTTGCAACATACTTCCTTCACAAACTAGCTTGACAAAAACATGAATAATTTGAAAACCACAAACCTTAAAATCTATGTGAATCTTGATTTGACAACCCATTTGGCACATTTATCCTATTAATAAGCCTTAGAAATCAATTCATAAGGTAAACCACTTCTCAAGTATATCCTAAAACCCTAGAATAACAAAAACATTAAGGTCAACAAAACACCTTCTAGTCAATGCACACTCCTAAAAATTCTTGCACACATATAGACATCCATTACACACTTATGAACCAATATTTTATCTTTCACACCATTGGTAACCTTGACTTCCTATAACCCACTTTAGGACCTACATCCTCTTTAAAAAAAACTAGGAAACCAGAGAGCTAGCAAAAATTTCTAATTTGACTTCAACAAACCTTCAGACCAAAAAAACACCTAGAGCACATCACAAAGAAGTGAATATACCTTTTTGAGAACCAAACTCTTATTTACATCCCACTAATATCATTAAGCCACCTGGAACCACCCATTCTAACATCGTATTATAGCTCCTTCACAAACCTCTAAAGCAAACACATGAAATTGTTTCTCTCCCTTAACTAATGACCTTCTAATATCAATAAAAGTCTTTGTATATATTGGGATTAATAACTTGATCACACAAACTTAATTCTCCACAATAAAGATGCCTCCCAAGAAGCATAAATAGAGACACCCTATTTCACAATTTCTTAGAACAAAGTGAAACTAGGATTTGCCTATAACTCATATTTCTTTTTCTCCTTGGTCATCTGATGCTTGTAGCTATTCTTCTTCTTAGGCTTAAGATAAGTAACATTCTCATCTAATATAACATTCTCCTTCTTTTAAATGATTGGATTGATAATACATGGAGACAACAAAGATTCATGACATACCTTTTCATCTGTAGAATCTTCCTTGCATATTAGAACCTCGTCACTAAGTACTGATAATTGATGTTCTCTATATGAAGTTTTCTCAACAATATCAGGATGTTCACTTGGATACTTAATAACTTCAAAACTAGCCTCAATCAACACCTTGGTCTTCTCATTGAGCTTGGTATCTTTATCCTCAATATGAGCAAACAATGAGAGTCCTTATCCCTCTTCACCTTCTATGGTATTCTCCACCATATAAAATAGATTACTTGGACCTATAATCTCATAATAACTCATACTTACCGCCTTTGTCTTCCATGAATTGACTTTCCTTCTTCCTTGCACTCTAGGGTCCTGATTGAACCTATTCTGACTTGTACATCTCTGCTTGTAGAATCTAGCAATGTGACCTTTCTTTTGATAGTTAAAGCACATTATACCTTTTTCAAGATGTTCATTCTATCTTGCCAGATTTGGACAAAATCTTGTAATGTGTCTTAGTTCATAACAACTATAGCACTCAATATCTCTTGAAGGAAACTCAACTTGCCTTACCTTAAATGGATAATGTTTTTCAAAGTGTCCCACATCATGATAGTTGAAACACTCAACCTTACTCATAATTTTTGATTGATTACCCCCATTATAGTTCTATTGTCACTTAGATTTGCACCCTTTAAGAAAATTCCAAGGCTCTCCTCATCCAAGTGGCACAATGGAGTTACTTCTAGGCTTGTCGATAGCCTAAGGAATGAAGTGAGTCTCTATATAGGGCTAGCTCCCTTGATGTACCACTTGACTATAACTACTACTAAATATTAGGGGTGCAAAGGGATAAGGATAACTAAAAGTAAACCTAAACTATGGAGGTGATACACCAAATCAATTTGATGAATTCCAACCAATTTCATTATACACTTGAGACCAAGAAACCAACTAAAACATACACTTTTCCAAATTTATGTCTTCTTTAATCAATATTACATTGTGGGGTCATAGATGATATGCAAGGATGGAGGACTATAAAAAAGGTATTGAATGACTCTAATGAAAAGACTACTCACTAAACCATGAACATCTCCTAGAACACTTCAAATGCCTTACAAGAATAGGTTTTAAATAGGTGAAATAATGAATTAAAATGCTAAGGAATCCATAGTCTTCACTAATAAAATTCTACATTTAAGTATAGCACACTATGACTATTAATGAGAGAGGTAAACACATATTCATTTTATTAATCAAAAGGTGTATAATTGAGCAGGGATTTTCCATACTTAGGTGGAGCATCCTATATAATTCCAAAATTTCCAACTCTTATAGAGTTTGAGAGAGAGAGAGAGAGAGAGAGAGAGAGAGAGAGAGAGAGAGAGAGAGAGAGAGAGAGAGAGAGAGAGAGAGAGAGAGAGAGAGGGAGGGAGGGAGGGAGGGAGGGAGGGAGAGAGAGGGAGAGAGGTCTAAGGGTCATAAGGACACTTTTCAAGACAATAATTTCATTTATCCATGCATGGTAAGAGGATATTGGTTGAACCATGGAATTTTAGTAGCAACAAGTGTCAATCTAATTCAACAAAGCTAGGCAAAATGGCACAAAACTCCTCCTTTTGCATAGAAAAACTACCTTCATGATTAGGCCTATTTTAACATCTTGTAACTAATCTAGGGAAGGTAAAATTATTGGAACGAAATTTTAGGCTCTCAAACATGCTTTTACATGCATTTTTTGCATGTTTGGCCTTTTATAACCAACTAAAAAGGAGCCATCATCATTTGTTATCCTGAAACCTACCTTTTCATGAACACTACACACTTGACCTAAAAATTTGCATAAATTATCCATGAAAATCCATGTAATTTAGTGTATGAAACTTTAATAAACCCTACATAGCCTTGGGAACATAAGGGGGACCTTAAAATCACTTTACTTGAAGATTTTCTCCCTTCTCTCTAGCTTGTGCATTAGGCTAGTTTTGACTGGCTAAAAACAAGGACCTAATTGAATAAATAATATGTTTATTATTGAAATTAAATTAATACTTGGAGTTATCTCAAGTTTAAATCTTCCACCAAAACTTTATATCATCTCGTAATTCACCTTGTATCCTGCATAACACATAAAATAGTGAGAAAAAGCTTATTTTTGCCCTTGTTCGTACGAGTCCATATATATAGTTGGCATGGAAAGGGGCTTGGGTGAAGAATATTAAACTTAAAATATTTTTCATGAGAAATCTATTCCATTTGATTAGCTATCCAACTCCATTTCTCAAGATTAGTCCTAGCTGAGGGTTTACAAGGGTTTTAGGTCTTTTTTCATCCTTAAGCTTATTTCATAAAAACCTAACATTAGAGTTGAAAAAAATTCCACAAATTTGTTTTTTAATACCCCTTATATCTTCCCTAAACTTATATGGTCTCCATTCAAAGCCTCATAAAAGATGAGTATAAGAACTATCCCTATCATGCTTATTTTCCTCATTTTCACAGGCCTAAATAGGTTCTTGAGCTAAAAATGGATATTTTGATGTTTGATTTACACTCTAATGGATTATAAACCTATGTTAGGGTTTTTGAAACATATTTCAACAATTTTTAGTGAATATATCAAGTCAAAAATAAAATTGGCCTCCCTTTAGATGCTAGACCCAGTCATGTTCATAAAGGTCTAACTACAACTTAAACCCAAATTGGCCTTTAATGTCTTTTCCTTTCATATTGATAAACTATACACTTCCAATTTGATTCCATGAACATTATTCAATAGGTAAAAATTTGATTATGTGGTGGAGGTGTCAATGTTTTCTCATTTGGACCTTTAGGCTTGTTCATGTGTAGTAGGTTTTCCAACAAAACTGAGGGTTTAGAGTACCCATGAAGCTTGATTCTATATATAAAGTTTAATTATGCTTTCTTAGATATATACCATACCTACATACCTTTATTTCACATCCAAACAACTCCTTGACTATTCCTTCATCTCTAAACTGCTTGTTTATACACAAGGGAGAGTACCCCTATTCTGAGATAGAACAAGGGGTATCTACCATGTTTGTTTAGGAAAAGTGAATGATTTATAGGTTTTTAAAAAAAATTAGAGACCCTCCTTATAAAAAAATGGTCTCTTTGTTACATTTTTAGATATTTCAACCTCATCAAATTCTAAAACAAACCTCTCATAGGTAGGTTGTGCATGAACTCTTCCAAGTGGACTATATATGCATCACTTTGGACCTTTATTTTACCTGATTTACAAGAAAAAAAATCTTGTAAAGACACTTATATTAATTTTAGATATATTATACCTCTTTTTTCCTCATGTGGACCTCACAAGGATCACTATACTCATGGATTCACAAAACTAGGCCTTTTATTGTGTTGACTAAGATAACCCCTATCTGTTGACATGTAAGTAGATGATTTGACCTCAAAATACTATTTAAAGCTACTTATACTTCCCCAAGAGTTACCTTGCATTAGGTGAGTTTACTTTCTCCATATTTATGTTTTTCAACAACTAGACATTTTTTCTTTCCACTCAAAGCTTGACTGTGACAGTCACTTATAGTGGTTGTAGGTCAACATTCCCTTTCAATAGTATGGATTTTAGTTTCACATGAGGATTTGATGATATTAAATTGGCTCCCTTTAGTATTCATTAGGTCATATAAGACCATTAAACCATGTCTCATTCCTACACTTCCTCAAAACATGAGTTTTAGGCCTTTTTTCTTTCCTTGTGATCTACAAGACTGTGTCTTCTCTTCTTAGGCTTGGCTATAGTTAGCATGTGGTAGGTTTATGATGAAACCTAGCCTCACATTAATTTATTAAATTTTGAATCTTATCAAATTATTATATACTCATTTATCCTTGAAAAAAAAATAAGAGGATTAATAAGACCTTAAACCCTATTTAGGTTGCTCAAAACACCTTCTTAGTTCCTATAGTTGTGTGTAGTGATTGGAAGTAGCCTTTTCTTAATCTCGATTTAGGATTATAAAGTATTGTTTATCCTTTATGTCTCAATGATAATTTTTGAATGTATGATTCACTTAAAACAATTTAAATCCTCATAAGACCTCAAAACCTTCGTTACACTTCCAATGCTTAACAAGTGCTCTGTTGGTTGGTACAGATTGTAGATAGGTAGAGGGATAAATAATAGTCAATTTATTTATATAATGTTCATTAGGTTTAAAAAGTATATTTCAATCATTATGAATCATTAACTATGGAAAAAAATTCTAGATTATAACCTTTGTAACTAAAATGCAATTTGAGTTCTTTCCTATATACACTACGCATGCTCTTAGTGTGTTCAAGGGCACTTTTGGACCTTTCAAAAACCACCTTCCTTTCAACCTCTACATTTCATACTTGGCATGGACCTAGTATATACTAGGGGCCACAATTCCAAGCCATTATAATTCCAAAATATATAATTTAATCATGTCATATGATAATCCCAAAACCTCTATGGGCCTCTATTTTGTGCTTTTTGGGGACAAGATCCCTAAATACAGTCATTTGGATTTTTGCATGGATTATCTTTTCATGTCCCATTATATCTCTTAAAATGGGTCTATCATGAATAACTCATGTGTTATGAATTCAAAAATTTCTTTCATTCATGCTTCAATGCTTCAACATGATGTCTCCATCTCTCTGTTAACATCACCTATAAATGACTTTCTAAGTTGAATCCAAATAGACAGTGAGTTTAGGCAAGTGATGTACAAAGTCACGTATATTTATGATTAACCCTATGCTCTCCAAGGATTTAAATGGTATATGGTTATGTAAATGAGCCTGATCCAATATTTCCCACTCTAATTCAAGTTTGAAAAACTCTCCAAACTCTTGTACATGCAGATTTCAATGGTGGAATGTGTATATGTTTAGAATGAGTGCAATCCATAAAGCATATGCTTGGAGACTAAGGTTGGAAATTTAATTCATAATTAATATAACTTTTTAAACATATAAAATATATTAACATAACCATATGGATCCATCACAAAGCACAAAACCCCTGTAAATGGTGAAATTATCAATAACTAAGAAAATTGCATCCTCCTACAAATTAAGTTTGTTAGCTCATAAAAACCACTTGAAACATGAAATAAATTGTGTTAATAATTATAGGATGAATTAAAAAATATTTTTAAGAAATATTATCAACCAATTTGTATGTACTTGCTTAGAATGATGGAAAACCTAGACGGTGCATAGATTGATAGGTAGTTTTGCATAGTCCACTTTGAAGGGATGGCTCATGAAGCACACTTAACCAATTATATAAATTATTATATGAATTTTAATATCTCATATTTTACAATATTCCAACAAAATAATTCTCCCTAAAACCACTTGTGTTGACCATACCAAGTAATAACCTACAAGTCACTTTTCCATGCAAAGGAAGAGAAGAGAGATGAATGGTTTTGAGATATAAAAGTTATTTTAAGATCAAACCAAACATGTATTTGAGTTTTTTTGGAGCTTAATAGTTACATTCACATGTTTTCCAAGTGTCACACTTCCCAAAGAGTTGTACAAGTGTCCTTTTCTCTCTCTTTGGCCAAGAAAACTACCTTTTCTCTTAACAACCTACCATTTCTTCAGTTATGTCATCTTTATAAGATTTATAAGGACAAATGGGGCATGAAATAATCTTTTTTAACTTAAAAAAATCCTAATAAACTCGTACAAATCATTAAAAGCACAATTTAGACCCCTTAAAATGAGTTAAAATGATAAATAAACATAAAAAATGCTTAACCAAAGCTATTAAAACATAAATTGATATTAATTGACATATGAAACACCTTATAATGACATATTTTACCCCCTTATATGCCTAAAAGTTAAGGTTTTTACTAGGGGTACCCTATTTTGACATAAAAGTCAAAATTGGTGAACAAGTTCCATGAAAATTCATTCTTAATAGGTCTTCTAAATTATCTAGCTATATGCCCAAACCAATTAAAATTATAGTAGTAACCATTAAAAATATACATACCTCATGGAATTTGGTTGTCTGATCTAATTTATCTTTAATTTAATTACATCATAAATACTTGTCTGATGATTTGTCTTCAAATGTTGATTGTCCTTGTTCACATTAGTCTTCATTTTGTCTTGAGTTGTAGTCTCTAGTTATTCTTTGTATCCAATACTAGTCTTATCACTTACATGCTTTTAATCATTCATAATTTTGTCTAAATCACTTGAGCTCTTTTCAAATCTCACAAATGGCATTACCTTACTAGATACCTTCTCTAACTCAGATTTCAATAAATCATTTTCAATTATATACTTTGTACATTTATTTTCTTTAGCTTTTAAGCTTGTAGATAGGATTTATAATTTAAAACCAATATGCTTAACCATATCTTCATGATCCTTGGATTATTTATCCATTCTTGCCTCAAATACACTGAATTGCTCTTCAAAGTCATTGAGATTACATTTCATCTTCTTATTGATATTCTTCTCAATTTTTAGTTCTTCATGAGCATTTGTCAATGCAGTCTCATAGTCACCTCATCTTCATCATCATCTAAATCACACCAATTATACTCCTTCTGATGTGAGAAACTACCTTCCTAATCCATGAATAGATCTTTATCTTCAATAGTACCATCATCTTCATGATCATACTCTGAGTCACTAACTTCACTTTCATCTGATGAGCTACAATCTTCTTTGGTGTAGAGACTCTTCTTTTCCTTGAAGTACTTATTGTTTTCAAACCTTCTAAATTCCTCCTTTATTTTATCAGACTTAAAATATCTCTTGTTATCATCATGACCTTGATCATGATATTCATCATCATCCTTCTTATACTTATGAGGGCACTTCTTAGAAAAATGTCCTCTCACCACAATTGAATCATTTGAGGGGTAATTTACCTTTATACTTGCTTGAACCTATTCATAATTTCCTTGAAATGAAATCAATTAGTTCATCCTCATCTATATCAAAAATTTCATCTTGGTTGGATTTCTTACCTTGGAACTTCTTATTTAGCTTCATCTCTATCTTGAATGTTGCTTCATTCTTTTATGGTATATCATCATGCTTCCTCATCTCATAGGCAGTAAGGGTGTCATGCAATTAATCCATCTTCAATTGAGTAAGGTCATGACTTTATTCTATAGCAAATACTTTTAGATCAAATTTGGGGGATAGAGACCTTAATACCTTTTGAACAATAGTAGCCTTTTAAATGTTGTCTCTAATAGCTCTAATGATGTTGACAATCTCATCAACTCTATATAGAAAGGATGCCACATAACCTTCTTCATTCATCTTGAGCCTTTCAAATTACCTTCTATGAGTCTATAACTTAGGAAGCTTGACCTTTGAATCTCCTTCATAAATGATCTACATCTTGTCCCATATCTCTTTAGCATATTTACAATGGATTACCTTGGTGAACTCAGTCTTTATAAGACCATAGGTGATGGCATTAATTACCTTAGAATTATTCTCAAATAACTTCTTCTCTATAGTACTAGATGGATGAGTAGTGGGAACAACATATCTATCCATAATAGATTTCCATACATCAAATTGTAGGGACATAATGTGTGTCCTCATCCTTACACTCCAAAAATCATAATTGGATTCATTGAACATTGGTGCTTAGTAGATAATCCTCCTTGATGACTACCCATATTGTACCTTAGATCACCTTCAATTTTTCAAGCCTTTATCAATGGACCTACTTTGATACCAATTTTTAGAGGTACAATCACTGAGAGGGGGGTGAATTAGTGAGCCTAAATATTTTAATCTCAATTCCAATCTTTCTAAATTATTAGAAAAACAACATATATTAACTTGATCAAGCAACATTAACAATATTGCTCATTCATTCAATGCATACACAACATCAACACATAACACATAGTTCCTATGGGAAACTCTCATGAGGAATAAAACCCACTCTCAAGCCTAAAACATAATGGATTACTTATCTTATGAGAAATTACAAAAAAAATATTGATCAACTCATTTAGACTAGCAAGCCTTGATCATATCCTCCTAACCAAAGGCCTTTAGTTAAACATCTATTTCACAAGGAACAATTTCCCCTAAGGAAGATCAAGTCCTTTAGACCCTCATTTGAAGTGAACACCTCCACTTTAGAACTAATATATTCAACACCTGATTATGGATCTCTATTTATCTAACCACTACACAAACTCTCTCTCTCTCTATCTCATACAAGCCTCTAACATAGGCATGCCACAATCTCTCTCCTTCACTCAAACTATCCTTATATGCACACTTGAACCTCTTCTCATATCCTTAAACTATAAGAGCACTATTTAGAAATCAAAAATATGACCCATAGGTCATACACATAGTCCTCAATCTTCTCTACTCATTAACTCATCAACTAGGAACTCTACGTCTCCTTTATTCCATAACTCTTACAAACACCTTGCACAAGTCTCACTCACAAGTCTTCTCAAAATCTAGAAATCATCATCTTTGATTTCACTTTATATATATATATATATATATATATATATATATATATATATATATATATATATATATCATTAATTATCAACATCTTAGTCAACCAAAATACATTCCTTCACCCTTAAGGCATATTACATAGGTCATACTTAATCACAATCCATTTTCATATAGGCCTAAGCCACTTTTAGGTCCAATAAAGACTCATTCAGCTCTTTGACACTTCTCCAAGTGAACTAAAATATAGGAACACTATACAAATGCACTGAACCATTCAAAATGATCTATAGGTCCTCCTTAAGTGCCAACAACCATCACAATACCCTCTTGTTTAAGCATAATTTTCTCAAACAACTCTATGTACACACAATCATTATGAGTGAACACACAATCACCTTCTAATCCTTTTTTCATAATGCATGCGATTGGTAAATCCTTCATAATGCACATAAATCATCCTTATGGATCCTATAACACTCCTAAATATAATTCATTAAGAGATATCAAAACAACATTAGAACGATCTCAATTACCCTTCTCGGGTTACTTGTAGAATGCATTTAAACATAAAGTCAACTTTGGAGCTCAATATCTTTGTATGTAAAAACATTCAAACCTTAAAACTTATATTTTTAGATGTGCCTTGCAGTCCTCTACCACTTTTATTTTTATACCATGAGTAAATTTGTCTTAGATCAAAATATATGGCTAAAAAACTAGACACTAGTCTTTCCTTTGCAAAAATTAAAATACCAACGGTCACAGTTAAACTTTGAACACTATGATCACATCTCATGTCCTCACTACTTATATTAAACATGCACCATCGATCTTCTCTAAACTTTAATGTATAGTGCACTAATGCTCAAATGTTAAATCTTAAACATGTTAACCTCATATCATTTAATCTTATTATATTGACTCATCATACACTGTCGATCTTTGTGAATCAATCAGGTCTCTACCTTATAGCACTCACCATTCTATCTTTCTCAGAACCCCCATGATCATGACACTTGGCACCCTTATATACCTTCTGATCACTTATACCATTAAACATTGAGCACTTGCCCTTATTTAAATTAACACACACCATTGATCTTGATCTGTATAAACACCCATAAACTGGTGAAACTTCATTTGGTCTTGATCTTTAACTTGTGAAAAATAGACCAAGTATGGGGACCATGGCATTCTACCTAAAAGGTGAACTTTGGACCATAATAACTTTTGTTGCATTTGGATGCATAATCTATAATTTAGACCATATGATATCCTTACATAGGAGAATCCATCCATATAATAATTTGATTTTGAAACCCTCACACGTGTGAGATATAACATTAAAATGGTCACTTAGATTTTTCTACCACAGAGCCAACAATGTCAAAAACTTATCTGGAAGGTTAACTTTGAACATGAATATCTATTGCCATGCTTCAGTGCTTGACATAAAAAAATTGTGAAAAATAACTAGGCATAAAACTGAATAAACCCATATGATCATCTTACTCTAAAACATCCACACATGAAAAATATGACACCATCAAAATGCCTACTCAGCTTTTTCTTGCCACATGCAAATCTGGCTAAATATGGGAAAACATTATCAAGCTTCTTGGGAACCCAACTTTGCACTTACATATATTTTTTTGTGTATAGATGCATGACTTGAGATTTAGCACATAAGAACTAGACACAATACTTAACAAACCCATGTGACTATTTCCTCCTAAAACGTCCATATATGTGAATGATGACATCATCAACATGCCTACTTTGATCTATTTTAACATAAAAAACACTATCGAAAATCCCTAAGAGCCAAACTTTACACCCAAGTATCTTTGACTACATTTAGGTGCATGACCTAAGATTTAGTGCATATCAAATAAGGACTAATGTGATCAAACCATATGACCACCTCCCCCTGACTCATTCATACATGGCAATGGCAATGTTAGCAAACTGCCTACTCAAAAAAAAAATTCCACTAGACCCAAAATGTCTAGATGAAAACAATAATCAACTGGATGAAATCCACTTATGCACACAAGCACTCAAAGAATATAAAACCTCTTATATTACCCATTACACATGTTAAATACTCCATACTCATCCCTAAACATCTCTATCCATACCAAAATTGAATAATAACCAAGCCTCCTTTAAGTACACTAGGACAAGCACATTGCACACTTTGTTATTGTCACTTAGGCTATAAAATCACTTCATCCAATCACCAGGACACCTCCATGACATCACCATTAAATCATTTAAAACTATCCAACAAAGGTTAAATTGCCTATTTGGTAAAGGCCTTTGGCCTATGGCAATTGACACATTTATAAGTATGTAGACCATGGAGTATTTACATATTGTGTATGCAGACTGTGGAGTCTTAAAGAATGATATAGGTTACAGTTTGATTTGACACAAGCTATGGAAAATAAAAATGGGATGGTATTTTAACCCCTGACCCATGGTGCAAAAGAATAGGCACCTAACCAATTATGCTCAGGGTTAAAAGTTGCATATCGATGCAATAGTTTGTATTTGTATAAACATAGTCCCAAGACTATAATGTTATAATGCTCCTATTTTGTAAGGCCTTTGGCCATGGATCTCATTATAATTATTATTACAAGGTTATTGAAGGAGTTACAGGTATAGAAAAGGCAGAGAACACTCCTTGACATCATTATGCTCATTTTATTAGAATTTGTGTACACTCTAATGGAGAAACCATGCCTAAATGTATGGAAAAGGAAAATAGGTTCTACAAACTTTGAGAAGACAAATTAATTATTACTTTAGAGTCTTCATTCAATTAGTTTTAGCACTATTGCAGGTCCATGAATCTATATTAAGATGTAAGTTTGTAACTATTGATATTTACATCTTATTTTAATGGATTGGTTCGTGATTATGAACCTGAAGATGTAACCCATAAGGGGTGAACTCCATTATTAGATTTGTGTCAACTTTCCTTTCATTTATTTATGGGTTTTAGTTTATTTAATTTATTTTTTAAATGAATTAATGAGACACTAAGATTAATTATGAGAAAAAATAAAAATGACATAAATCAGGAGTTTTAAGCAAGAAATGATTTTACAGAGTTTTATGAGCACTTTTTATTCATTCCTAGAATTATGCATCTAATTTTTATTTCACTTTAATGGAATTGAGATTTTTTAGTGTCCAATTTTTAAAAAAAAATTGATTTATCTAAAGGGGTAAATCTACTTTTAGATCAATTTTGGTATCATAGCAAGTTGATAGGACTTGCTTTAGTTGTCTATATACTTTAGTTTGGAGTATTTAGATATGATATTCTTGGTATTTTTCTTCTATTTATTTAACTATGTAGGATTGGCTAGAGCAAATGAAAATTAGAAGGTGTTCCAATTCACTAGAAGAAGACAAGCTTCTAATAACCAAGGTTCTAAAACCACTAGCCCTGTAGGATCAACATGAATGACGAACAAGCACATTGTCACTTGAAGGTGTGATATGGTGTTGAGAGAGGATCAACCATTCTTTCTTTGGATGCATTTAGATAAAATTCAAGGCATTTTTAGTAAAGCACATCCAACAAGAATTAGTTGTAGTCTTATTACCATTCTTACATAGAGGGTAGATTAAAGTATGATGATGATCTAATTTCATACTAATATTGACATAATATTTTGGTCTTTGATAACCAGTTGTGTATCCTTTATTTTTATATTACTAATCATATTATGTATGCCTATGTCCTTAATTATAGTAACTTTTGAAAATACCAGTTCCATGGTGAGATATGGGAATGGTGAATTGGGCATTATTCAAGATATTAAACAATTTTTTGCACTTTATGCATTGAGATTTTAAAATGGTGCATAAGCTGGTTTATGTTTTCACAACTTTTGTTAAGAGTTGTAGGAAGAAAATAGGAGTTTTTTAAACACCAAAAAATTGACAACCATTGCTCAATATGTGTACTTCATAGTTTCTTTAGAGGTAAAATTTATTTTCAAATGTAACTATGTATACATAATTTTTGGTTTAAATCCAGATAACCTTTGTGTAGGTTGATTTGGAAGTAATATATGCCTTGATATCAAATTATATTAAAGATTTTTTGAAAATTAAAATGGATCATCTAACTCCTAGTAAGATAGATTTGATAAGATGAAACCACCATCTATTCAATTGTGAAAACTGGCTCTATGTGATAATGTAGTGGTAAAAATGTAATATGACAAAAATGTCATGAGGACAAAACATAGCAAGAAAAAACATAGAGGTATTGGTAAAGTCATAAAAATGTCATGAACAACATAATTAGGACATTTTAGAGATTATCACATTATTTATTTTTTGTCTAGTTCATTTTGGTGTTACTAGTTAACATTTCATGGTGGAAAAATAGTGCACCAAATTTACAAAAAAATAATAGAGAAAAATGTGATTTAGTGAGTTTGGACCTTTAGTTGAAATTTGTGTCATCTTTTTGACATTACCAATACCACTACATTTTTTCCTTGCTACGTTTTGTCCTCATGATGTTTTGTATGCTACATTTTTGTCATACTATGTTTGTACCACTATATTATTTACCACTACATTTTTGTCCACTACTTTTTCATAGGATGCCATGAAAACCATGAAGAGGGAACATCCCTTATTGATAAAATGGTTGTTTTAATAGTTTTGATAAATCATTACTATAGTATTGAGTAGTATGCTTAGTTGCACTTCAAAACACTATTTAGGGAAATTCCTAACTACTTGTATTTAGGAAAGTAATCCTGTTGTCATGGAAGAAAATTTTTACCATCTCCTATTTTAGTTTTCCCATTGTAAAAGACTTTTTGGGAAGCTAACTCAGTTGGGATAAGTTGTGGAGGTATGAATCAGGGAGCAGTCAACAGTGAGGAAAATTTAAGATAGGTTTAAAAATCTTAGTATTCTCTTCACGTTTAGGATACATCTTACATTTACTTGTAGAGTTTGTGAGTTTGTAAAGAGGCTATTATGTGTGAGTTGTATAGTTATAACCTTAGGATAGACAAATTCATTGCATGTTTTTATACTTGACATATACATTTAAGTCCCACTATATCTTGGGCAATGTTTTTATTACAAAAAAATTGTACACACATGTATGTTTATCATGCATGTCATGTAGATGTACTTTTAAAGACCCATAAATGGGAAACATTTGTAAATGCAAGTATACAAGTATTTCAATCTATTTAAAATTCCTATAGGGTATACAGCACATTTCATTTTCCCTTATGGGATATTAATAACAAGGAAGATACCTTAATCTTCATGCAGTGTAGGGGTTGAGAGAATCTATTAGTATAATGACTATTTTGGGTAATATGTCATTTTGGTAGAATGGATACAGAGTTTGTTTTAGTCTCCATAATCAGGTTATAATTTCAGTTAGATAGTTGACTTCTTATAAGAAAGTTTTGATGGTGTCTTATTTTGCTAAAATAAACATGATGGTTTTCAAATGGAGTTTATTTGCATAGTTTAACATCATATCACCTTCACTATGATATATTTTGCTTTCTATAATTTGATGTGATGTAGAGAGCCATTTGTAGATGTAGTGAATCATTGGGACTTTTGGAGACCAAAATCCACTTTTTGGGGAGGTTTGATCTAGAGGATTTTTCATCCTTCATATGTTTCCAATATATCTCAAAACTAGTAAAGATTTGAAGATAATTTTGAGAGCTTTCCAATGCCTATTGGAACATGTAAATGGCATCTTATGCTCCAAATATCACTGGCCAAAGTTTGGATAAAAAATGGTAAACCATCAAACAATGATGTAGATGCGTGTATGGTTTTCAAGTGGACCAATTGGCAAGTGAAATGTGGAAGTGCAATCGTAAAATGGTGTTTATTTTCACCTCTGATATTTGACACTTATAATTAGACAATTGAGCCCCACTATTTACTAGTTGGAAACCCTCAACCAAGGTCAACACACTCTTTTTATGGAGGGGTGTTTTTTCCTCTGTTGCTTCATATTACCATTGACATGTTTTTGTTTCTATATATCTCAATGTTGTTTACATGTTTCTTGTGAGACTAATAATCCCAATATTATAAAAACAAACACCATATGTTATTTATGCATCTCTTACGAAGAGGAGCATTTGGATAGGTCCACATGGTGGGTCCAAAGGCCACCACATGGCTTGCCACCACTTCATGTGATTTTCCAAGGCACTCATGCTCTATGTAAAGTTTGAGATTAGAATTTCAAGCTCAATCAAACAAATTAAGTCAATTTCCAATTGAATCCAAGTGAGCCAACTCACCAAGTTCTAAAATGAGCTCAAAGATTGAGTTAATATCCCTACATATCTTATAAACCAAGTTCAACCAACCAATCTTGGCATGGGGGCTAAGCTTGAATAAAAATGGTTTGATACATGAATGAAGCCAAACACCTCATGTAGGATGAAAGGCTATTTGAATCATTTATTACACTCTATTCTAGTGAATGTGGGATTAAATCCCCTAAGTAAAATCCATTGTCGATATTAAAAGTTAAACCCTTGACCTCACTTTCAAAAGTAAGAGGCTTGACCTTTAGGCCACAACCATGAATCATACATGGCATGGATGCATTTGAAAATTAATGTCGATTTGGTTAGCAAGAGGAGATCACATATTGTGTAAATCCTTTGGGCTATGGAAAAGGTGGTTTAATTTCATACACATGGGTTGAGCCTATGAGGATTTGTACAATGCCTATTTGGTTAAGCCTTTAGGCCATGGGAAAATGATATTTCTTCTGTTACAAATTTTTTTTTGAGGTAAATCTAATCCTAGAGGAGAATGTGTCAATTTCATAAAGCCATTAGATCATGGGCTAGGAAAATATACAAAGTGTGAGTTTTGTTTTCATGATACATAGTCTAGAATGGAAGAGGTTAAATTGCCTATTTAGTAAAGGCCTTTGGCCTATGGGGATTGGCACATTTGTAAGTATGTAGACCATGTAGTCTTGGTGAATGATAAAGGTTGAAGTTTGATTTGACCCGAGATGTGGAAAATAAAAAGGGGATGGGATTTGAGCCCTCGACCCATGGTATAAAATAATAGGCACCTAACCAATTCTGTTTAGGGTTAGAAGTTATATATTAATGCAGTAGTTTATATTCGTATAAACATAGTCTTAAGATTGTAATGTTATAATGATCCTATTTTGTAAGGCCTTTGGACATGGAGCTTATTATAATTGTTATTGAAGGGGTTTTAAGTATGTAAAAGGTAGAGAACACTCCTTGACATCATTATGCCCATTTTATTAGAATTTATATACACTCTAATGGAGAAACCATGATTCAATTTATAGGGAAGGCAAATAGGTGCTACAAACTTTGAGAAGATAAATTGTTGATATATTTAGAATCTTCATACAGTTAGTTTCAACACCATTGTAGGTCCATTAATCCAAATTAAGATGTAAGATTGTAATTGTTGATATTTACATCTTATTTTAAAGGATCAGTTCATGATTATGAACTCAAAGACATAGCCCCTAATGGGTGAACTCCATTATCATATTGGTGTTAACTTTCCTTTCAATTATTTCTAGGTTTCAATTTATTTAATTTTATTTGTAAATGAATTAATAAGACACTAAGATTAATTATGATAAAATATAAAAATAACACAAATCAAGATTTTTAAGTGGCAAATGTGTTTATAGAGTTTTTGGAGCATATTTTAGTCATTCCTATAATTTTACATCCAATTTATATTTCACTTTAAGGGAAATGAAATTTTTTAGAATCCGATTTTGAAAACCATATGATTTATCTAAAGGGTTAAATCTAGTTTTTAGATCACCTTTTATCTTAGAATAAACAAGGTATCCCATAGTGATGTGGAATTTATTCATCTAATCTACAATGCTAAGAGGATGAATGGTTGCCTTGAAATATAACTTAGGAGCAAAAATTTTGCCTAAAGCTTATGTAAATTGAGGTGTGAAAAGGCCTTTCTAATTCTACCCTTTCCCATCTTGCATCTTGAGTGGTAATCCCTTGAGGTAGTTGAAAAGGTAGAGTGTTTGCCTTTTCAAATCCAAAACCATCACCAACTTCCCTTATTTTGTCCCTTGTGTGAGGTGTAACTTATATTTTTACCTTGTATATATTCTAACCTTGATTATTTGCCACTTGATCAAAGGAATGTTCACCTTGTTATAAGTTGACAAACATAGTTTTAGAGGGTATTTTTTTTTCACTTTCCTTTTGCTAACTTAGTACCTTAGCTTGAGTCATAGAAGGAGTGTCCCCATGTAGTATATGAGGAGCTTCCTTGTGTTGTGGAGGTGGTAGATTATCATGTGATAAAAGACCAGGACCTTGTTATAGGAATGATGCTTGACACACCTCATCATTTGGAGACATTGCCATATCATTTTATTTCCCCCATTAAGTAGGACACTGACCTTCATGAGAATAATTATGATGAGTTGGAACCAAATCTCTATAACTAATAGAAAAATTAGGATTATAGGTGCTATATGGTCTTAATTTTGTAATATACCCTTAGCCCTATTGATTGGGTTGATAAGGGGGTCTTTTATACTAATAGGACTAGTTAGGGGCTTAATAAGGTACTTGATAAGGCATGTGGGTGGGATTTATTTCGTTTCTAAAGCCACTAGCTTGTTATTTTGGGCTTTAAATAGCCCTTCTATTTTAACCAATCTATCTATTTGGCCCACATCTGCCTGACCAAGATTAGTTGGGGTTGGTAATGGAGAAATGGTAGGCAAAGGGGGTTGAATTTCTAGGAAAAAAGGCATGAGTAGTCTAGGGATGAGTTTTCCTAATTGAATTTGGAAATTATCTTCCCTTATGGCTACTTCATAGTCTTCTATCAAGGTGTTTCCCCCATTGACTATATCATAACTGCCACATCAGAATTTAAAGATCTCATATTACACAAAAATGCATAATTAGGGGTGGGCTTGAAAATTATAGGGATCCTATCCTAGGTTTTGTGAAACCTATAGTTGAAGTCTACCATGAATTTTTTGGGGAGGTCTCTTGACTGTAGTAAGTTGTTCAACCAAATAGAGATGGTCACACCTATATTCAAATTTTTTACATAAGTGTTTTCCAAATGCATCATAAGTGTTAATGGATGTAGGTGTTAAAAACCTATACCATTAGAGTGCCTTAACCTTTAAGGAGGTTTCTGATAATCTCATATCCACATTCTCTTTAGAAACATTATGTAGTAAACATAGATTGGCTATGTCTATAATATACACTATAGGGGTAGTTGAATTCTTTCCTATGAAATAGAGAAGTCTTTTTATGGCATCATCAGGTATGTCATCAAACTAATTGAGCTTTAAGAGGTTGCCACCATTAAAAGGCACAAAAGATTGCCTCCTAATATTAGCCATTGGAAGTATAGGATTTACAATAGTATTTTTTTTGGAAAAGGTAGTTGTTTGGATAAAATAAGGATGATTATGAGGTGCAATATTGGAGTTAGACTTGGAATATTTCTTTTTTTAACTATATCTAAAGATAACTCAATAAATTTAGTCTCATTACCTTTTAAGGAAGATCTTATAACCACTTTTAGTATGAAATTTGTTTGGAGCTTTACCTCTAAAACCTTATAAGATTAATGAGATGATCAAATCCAAAAATGTATACTCCAAGTCAATTGAATGGGAAGGTCCCACTAGGCATGCCAAAACTATTAACAACCTAAGTTTCACCCTTTAAAGGAGATTGTTCGATTTTGCTTCAAACCTAGACTAACATGGGATTGTCTTAAAGGTTTTGGGTTACCTATATTTAAACCAAACCTCTAGCTTATGGGGCTAGCTCCCCTAGTATATAAAATTTGAACTCTTCTTCTAAGACCTACTTATATTGGGATGAAAAGAGATATAATAACTTAAAATGGAAACCTATACTAGGGATCGTGATTAACCAATTATTCAATTATCCTCTCTTAACTTATCTTTAAGCACACTTGTGAATCCAATCAAGATAGTTAATTAACCAAGATTATTAACACATTACTAAACATGAGTATTTCATATGGAGGTTAGATAAAAGGTCTACAATTTGAAGTTAAGAGAATGAAGGACTATATGAGATACCGTAAATCAATTCACTCTTCAACATAACTTCTACCTATCAACACTTCATATGACCTGCATAGAATGACAACATAGAATTAGGTGAAGGAGAGGACCTACAATGAAGATGAATATCATAATTTTCTATAAATTAAGAATCAAAACACACACTAATGACAATGAATAAGTCTATAATAATCTTTTCTCTATTGATCCAAGATACAAGATGCAATTTTAGTAGAGTTTTATTATACACAGCTAAGGGATAACAATTTTTTCCTTTAAAACTCAATAAATAGAAGTGTTTGGAGAGAATAAGAGGTAAATTGGTGTATAAGTCCCTTAATAACTCAAAATACCATTACTTATTCTACATGATAGTTACAATAATCTTCCATATTCTTTCATGCATTAAAGTGTCTTTAATGAGTAACCTTAACATGGTCAAAGTCTATTTTTAGTATAATTTGACCCATTAAAGGTCTATTCACACCATATTTAATCAATTTCATCTCTTTTATTAGTTATGATCATTGAATAGATACAAATAACCAACCTCCATGAAGTAATAACTAACTACCTCTTCTTATGTGTTGACTATATCCATAGAACCACCAAAATCCTTCATAAATGCTTATGAACATGAAATATAATTAATTTAAGGGGAAAATATATATGTTTATTGATAGTGCATTAACACTATATAGTCTCTCTATGCCCAATATTTCCTCCACCTGCAACCTTACTCTTCTTGAATAATTAAGCCATCTTAACTAGATTTATATACTAACTGATTAGTGAAGGTTAGAAGAAGTAATTCCAAGTAGATAAGTGAACACCTCATGATATGAGGAGGTAAAACAAGCCTAAAAACACTTTAAATGATTAGGAATATGTGACTAGGTCTTTCACTTCACTTTTGGCTTAAAAACCCTAAAAACACAATTTTTGGGGGTGTTGTATACTATCTGTACAACTAAGTATCATGAACATGACCTTCTCTAAATGAGAAACATGACTTAGCAATTTTTCAAGTGATTCCCATCTATTTAGATGCATTTTCCCTTAAATACCTCTATTTTAATCCTTATTAGGGTTTTAGGGAGTTTTAAGAGTGCCCAAGACTCTTAACAATGATTCATAGAGGTTAAGGCCTAAACCTCTAAACTAGTCCCACTAAAATCTTGTGTACTAAGCCCTCCACCTCTCTTAAAGTCCTCAACCTCCCATGTAGAATTTTTGTATAGTAGTGAGTATGTAAAGTTACCTCTTGAAGAAGAGTCATACTTTATGAATAGTTTTTTAGGTGTCTTTTTATCAGAATAACTAACTATAGCATCTCCTCTATAGATCAAACTAGCATAAACCTCTCAAAAAACTTGATAATGTTATTCATGAATATTTGAGGTGTCCTTAAATCTCATCTTGCCTTATACTCTATCTTCTAATGACATTATTTCAATGAAGATACTAGACAAACATGTACAACTATAAGGTTTTTAGAGCTTGGCTTTAACCTAGTGTTGGGAGGATCTTATTCATTATCTTTAACATGAATATCATCTATGAGGTTCCTTAGAGTAATAGTGTTGGCTTAATTAATCCATTTGCCTTATATCTACATGCATATATTATTTGATCTAAGCACCTAGGTCTATCTGTTTGAATAAACAGTCATGTAGGCTCTTGTAGGTGATTATTACCATATTATTTGGGGACTTTAGGACATATTATCTCTCTTTAATCTCATTATATATACAAATACTCTTCAATTCCTTTCTTACATGCTCAAATTAGATTTCTCAAGCCTGATTCATAAAACATGATCCTTGCACATGCCAACCAATAGGTTATTGTGATGCTTGGAAGACCTAATAAGACCATAAAGATCATTTCATGGCTCTAAAACTTCATATGGATGCATTTTGAATCATATTTCCTTCATTAGGTACCTTATAGGGTTTTAAGAAGGGTTTTGGAGGTCCACCATCTTTAAGATGGTTCATACAGTATAGACCTCCAAACCAAAACTGATTATTATGAATATTTAGTAAGTTTACCCCTTCAACTTTCCTAAACATCTTAGGATCCCATGAAAAAAGTGTGTGCAGATAGGAACATTAGAATGTGTGCTTTGAACTGATTATTTAGACTGTGTAAGCTAAGGAAGATTTTAGAACCAATATGATAAGTTTATTATACTCCCCTAATCCAAACACTTCTCTTAGGATTTGTATTATCTCTCCACACCTTATTATGACCATTAATAGGCTATGAAAATGTAGATATGCCATAAAATGGTAGCGAAGTTTAAGTTCAAGTTTAAGGTATGTCTCCTTTAGCTACCCCTCAAGGGAATTTTTCTTGAATATTTAATTTTATCTATCCTAGAGAATATATGAATACATTTACTACCTCAAAACCCCTTTATGAGATCTAGCCTACTTGTCTTGTTCTCAAAGCATCAAATAACTCTCCTAGTCTCCTCATTGACTACTAAAAGATTGGACTTGATCTGAGATGAAATAGTGGATGTATCCATTATTTTTATGACCTTGAGAATATTATGAATAGCTTAACCCACTTAAAATAACTTTTTTTACCAAATTTGAAAGCCTGATCACACTGATAGAGGTTTCAAAATAACAAACTCTCCCATGACTATCTGTAGGTGTTAACCATGACTGCAAGGTTTCTTAGGCTTCAATAGGTCCAAAATGTGTTCTGATCATTTCATCTTTATAAATAGTTATGAGTGGATAATAAGGTGTTGATTCATTTTGGAAACCATTCCAAATGGCCCTCACTCTTTCAAACATCTCCACATTCCTTATCCTCCTTCAATGCAAGAAAGAGCCCTTAATAATAAGCATATTTTAGTTTACTCCTTGGTTGTGTTTTTGAATTTTAGGACCTCATCATGCTCACTAATATTTTAGTCAATCCTTGAATTTGATTGAATGTAACAACCCCATTGGGTTCTACTTAGAAATACATGATTTTTTTTAATTAAAAACATATACTATAAATAAATTACACCATGAGAATCTAAGTAGTGATCATAAAACATACTTTAAGTGTGATAATAGTAAATAATCACATGATATAACCATCATTGGTCACTATTAATAAATGAAACACAACATAATACAACATAAAAAGTAATTATAAATAGCTGGCCACTATTGGAATAATATATAACCACTACTATCAATCCATAGTATAAAGGTAATTAAAATTATTCATGATAATATTTTTCAATAATAAATATAATATAATACAATGTACTTAAATAATATACATGTCTCTCTAGAGCATGAGTTCCCTAGACTCTCCAGTATATGTGTCAATCTCAAGCATCATCTCAATAGTACTACTATTGTGGGGAGGGAGAGCATCATCTGAGCACTTTTCCACACCAACCACTGACCAATGATCCACCACACTAATCCCATCAAGGAATGGCCCTCCCTTCATAGATGAGTAGATAGTGATGGCATGGGAATCTAGAGAGACAAATAAACACCCATGTGTTGTATGACTTCTAAAACTAAACACGCAGTGTATCATATAAAACCTATTTTATTATAAGATATCACACAAACATGAAAATCATACTCATGAAATTATAATGTCTCACTAAACATACTTTGGCCAAATTTTTAAGAAAAATAAATAATAATAATAATAATAATAATAATCTATAGATCAATCACATTCATAGACACCACTTGATTGGATTGTTTTCATCTATCATTAGGATTTTAGTAATATAATGAAGTATGTCTCACTCCTAACTTAGTATCAGCAAAGTGAGATTGGTCAAACATAGTTTAACCAGAAGATTCATATAATTTACATCCTACTAGAAATCATATAACATAACATGTTAAACATAGGAGTAATCAAAGCATACATTTATTTTGTCAAACATATAAATGAATCTTACATTATTATCTATCCCATACTAGAAATAATGACTGTAGTTTATAACACCCAGGTAAAATACACATTTAACTATAGATTCCAACTACCATAATTAGTTTCTAGACATACTATACCCTATGATAACCCATATTACTATAGTATAGTATTCTAACACATAACTACTAGTTTTCCATAATCAGTCATATAAAGTAGTCTTAAATACATGAAAACATAAACTTCTATTCAACCAACTAGATATAAGAAAGCAACTCATAGTTTCCATGAAACATGTGATATTTTATCCTATCATATGTTACACTCTCAAAGGTTCTACAAATGCATACATAAATTCCTACTCACTATCACAAAAACATGTTATTCATACTAATAATCAACATGCATACATTTAATCAATCAAATGTAGGTGTGAGTCTAGACATAACAATTACATTATGCAACACCCGAGTATAACATACATTGAGACTATAATTTACAAATGAAATCACTCTATGACATCCCATAATATCATAAACCATCGAACATGAGCACACTACTCAATCACAAACAACTAGTCTAATAATTTTCAATAATCAAATGTCTCCTAACATTAAATGATAGAGAAACAAGTACATATTATATCAACTGGGTATATCCTATGTTAAACTTCATAAGTAGATTCCATATAGTACAAGCTATAATTATAAAGTCCATAATTTCTATCTACACGCTACTTACTTCTAGGTAGTCAGTCATAATATTTCTAGAAAGTCAGATAGCTCATAAACCCATTATAGTCTTTCATTTTAAAAGATCATTCCGTTTCTAGGAGATTATTCCATAATGTTATAGTTTATCATCCCTAAGAAACTTATTGACTTACTCTAACCATATATTTAACTATAGATATAATCTATACATATGAGTACTTGTACATCATAACATTCACCATATGTAAGTACAAAAATGACATGAAAATACATTACCAATGTTTAGTTATATCTCTTTATCAATAACTCCCTATGGTTTCATTAATCATTGAAACTACCTTGCTCACGAAGCATATTGATGATCTCTAAAAGATAAGGAATTCAACATTGTAATTCTCCTTCAAAGTTTTTATTATGTTTTAGGGAGATGGGTATACATGTAGTTGATGTTCTTATCCTCCGGAGTCTATGAATTAGTTATAAAAATTTATAGAACTATGGACACACATCACTATATGCCTATACATACAATATGTACATTTACATCTGTAGAAATAAATCTACCCATAGCATGCACTGTGCACATATTCTCATATTAATAAACATTGCATGAGAACTCCTATAGTTATTTATAACTCAAATTGAGGATTTCAATCATTATACCAAAATAGATTGTCCATCATTTGTAAGTCTTATAATTTTATAAATATTAAAGACCAACCCTTCTTAGTCACTTTAGAATTTATTCATTTTTTCTAACAAATCACCATTTAGTTATGACAATCACACATCTGAAGCCTCCTATTTTGGTTAAACATATTATCCTACTATTAGAAGACTCTATTCATTTTTATACATACTCTTATGTAAGTCATTTATATTGACACATAACCCAAAGTGTGTTAATAAGTTTATATATAACACACTTTGGGTTATGTGTCAATATAAATGACTTACATAAGATTATGTATAAAAATGAATAGAGTCTTCCAATAGTAGGATAATATGTTTAACCAAAATAATATATATATAGGAGTATCTAGATTCTCATAAAACATTCTCAATCCTAAACTATATATATACATTTAAGCTCAAACATGTATATAAATCTCATTATAGAGTGGTGGAAGGATGTGTTAAGCTACACAACCACTAAAGCCAAAACTTATGTTACAATTGGATTATCTTTTCTAACTAGGAAAACTTCTTTCTTAATTAACCTAGCACTACACATAATTGCTTAGTTAAATTCATATGAATATCATGGTTATCACCACACACACACACACACACACACACACACACACACACACACACACACACACACACACACACATATATATATATATATATATATTCTACCTAATATAAAAGTTAATATAATTTAACATAAGGATGGTGACTTGCTCAGTTGTTGCTACAACATCTGAAAATGCTAATATTATATTTATTCATGACTTTTACAAAATCCATTCCTTGCTAATATCCATCATTATCCATATAATACAATATTGTTAAGTTGGTAAATAATATACAGATCATTAATAAAATAGTGATACATAAGATTACAACATTTATCAATATCATTAATTTATATGACAATATAATATACATATCACTGTATAATATTTAATATATGGCATTTTAAAATAATTAATGATATATATATATATATATATATATATATATATATCATTAATTATTTTAAAATGCCATATAAACCACTGGCCACGATTTGGTCTTGCTCTTATATAATGGTTTAATAATTCAAGTGAAAATTGTTCTTACAATTTGACCACTAAAATAGATTAATGTAGCAGATGATAAATTATTTGGATGGTAATTTATAACCCATCAAATTTGCATGCTGCAATATTCTAGTGTAACACCTTGTTATTCCACTAGCTAAACCATTGTTGATCAGTATTTATACTTATCATTCTACTTTATGGATTTTAAATAACTAACTTCTTAGATTTTTGTGGATTTATAATGAACTCATGTACCATGATCCACATATTATCAAACACATTCTCCTCTAAATTAAAAATTGATATGCATTGCCAATTCTAACTTTTACTAAGATCATCAAATAGTTTTGCCTGGTGATATACTTTGGAAAATCCCTTATTCCATAAATGTTATTATAATTATATAGCACTAGTGGAAATCAATGATATGCATAAAATGTAAAATATTTCTCATATAATTAATTCCCTTTGATGGAGATTGCTAACATTTCCATAACACGTTGATAATGATAATATCTATTAGCTACTGATGTATATAGTTGTGTAAAATTTTGAATATAATTTTAGTATTGTTGGTATGGTCTTCTGAGTTAAATCATTATGTATATAAAAAAAAATCCATTATATTCTATTCATAATTTTTACATGATCTTATATGAGTTGCTACTGTTATAAAGAGTTTGTTGCTATATGGAAGACTGAAGTACATTAAGTAGGTTCAATGTTTAAGTTATATATAACTAGAATATTTTATGCTACTTAAATATATTCAATATATGTTCTTATTGTATAAGATATTTATATCCTAACACCTTATAACTAACCTTATATGCACATATCAATGTCTTCCAACATAAAAATATACAATTTATTCAAACTAGTTATATGGTATATAAAAGACAAATATTCTTCATAGTGTACAAGCATGTTTATCTAATTTAACCATTAACCATTACCCATATAAATTAAAGTTTCATTCATGAAAAAAAATGCCTACTTGGCAACCTGTGGCTAGTCCTTGCTTCTTTCTCAATTCTCAACCAACACCTCTTTTCCCTGAATCCTCTAAGTACCATGCCTTTCTTAGCTCCTTCTAAATCTAACTTGAAAACACATATGATATCCTTTCCATTATCTCCCTAGGCTAAAAATCACATAATATTTTTAAAATCTCTCTCTCTCTCTCTCTCTCTCTCTCTCTCTCTCTCTCTCACATTTTTTTCTTTATTTTTCATATTTTTTATTATTATTTTATTGTTTTTCCTTCTTTTTTTATTTTCCTAATATTAGACCATTCATTTATTTTTTATTTTTTTTGTTTTTCCTCTCAATGGAAATTTTATAAATTTTATTTATTTTTAACAATATTTATCAAAAAATCATAATTTTACTAAATTAATTAACATATACTAATGTCATATAAATTTAATGACAATTTCATAAATTACTAATCCATATTTAATTTAGCTAAGAAAATCACCTTTCTAATTATCATTTAATGACCACACATGTTAATTACACATAATGGGTTTCACAGATCATTCAACTTATGCTTAGAAAATCATGTAAATTAACTATCTAATGTAGTCAACAATAAACACAATATGTTACCCATGTCATGATGCATTCTAACATGTGTTAGCTATTGTGGTGTGTGAAAGGTTCTATCCAATTTATCTATCATCCTTTGACATCTCCATATACATCACCCTCTCTAATGATGCTCTCCCTCCGTCATGCTCTAAGGGATGATTTCTCCTAGGTCAACCTCATAACAAACAGGTAGTTAAACCATCACATCATAATATACATATAGCAATGAAATCCTTATAATATACATATAGCAATGAACTCCTTATAATAGAGTGTTTTTAATGTAACATATACACTATAGCTAACCCATAACAATGTAATTATGTGACCTAAGCAATATCTTACTATCTTATAATAGCATACACCTCAAATCTTAGTTAAAAGTAACTAAATCTAAATTTATCAACTATAAATATCCATTGATAATCAACTACTTTTTTAGAGAGGAATCAAGATGTAAAATATTCCTCCCTAAATTTATTCATCATCCTGGATAACTCTTATTCAAACATAAGTTCTAAAGTAAAAGCATTATTCAGTAGAGAAATAACATAGTATAAAGTATCAAATAAATATGAAATTCACCTATAAAACTCACCATAGTCCTACCAAATAGTACTATATTAGATTATATATTCCACAAGATCCTACTCTATGAAATCTCTCTATTATACAGACAAGGTTTATGAGTGTCACTTACTTTGACTAGTTCTATTGTGACCACCCCGAGTCCAGAACTGGCAATTCAAGCATATATACCATATGACTAACCACTTTTAATACCTTGAATGGTCCCACATATCTCAATGAAAGTTTCAATGACTTTCCAAAATCACATGAGATCATCATAAAATCCAAAAAAAAGGTCAACGAGAGTTCCACAAAACCTTCTAACCCATTTGCACATCTCTCTAACCTAGAGAGTGTTTTTCTCATTCTGGAGAAAAGTATTTAGGGAGATTGGTAAGAATGATGTAAATAAGTTAATATTGTTGCTACTCCACATAGCTCTTAATAAGTATAACATGTCATTATTTCTACTACTCCACAAAGCTACTGGCAAGTATGATGATGAATAAGAACTGTAAATACTACATTTCTAATGTATAAAAAATTAACGAATAAACATTCCACCAAATACATGCATATGGCCATAAGATTGAATTTGACAAGTCTGTCTATCAAATTATGGATTCAAAAACTCCATCTATCATATCCAAAATTAGTAACTATCAAGTCAATGTGAAGTTAAGTAGGATCCACTCTTATCACTTAGTACTCATGTTCCTAATTCACCACTCTTCCCTTAGGTATCCACAACCTAATAATCTCCAAAATATACACAAGGTTAAATGAATCATAATTCTATACTAATATATCATAGAAAGCAATAATATATGCTAAATAATTATAATGTACCAAAATACATGAAAAAAAAAATCATACAATCATTTTGTGATTATATTAAGTTACCACTAGCCAAACATAACTAGTATCATATTTCAAAGCTTAACCTATAGTGTTATATTCATAGTTAAGAGAAAATAATGTTAAAATTATCATAACATACAAAGGTTAAGGATCACACTGTCCTCACAACCTTATAAATAAAATAAGTGAGATAAAGTCTCCCTGCTTGTTCATCTAGTTGCACAATAAGTTAAAAGTTTATCTCAACCCTTTTAGACTACCAATATATTATGCACATCCTATACCCTACTCGATCCTAAAAAAAGTATATAAATATCTTTTCAAAACAACATGCTTCAAAAAGAGAATAATATCAGTCTAATAATAGAATAATTATAATCAAATAAAATTAATATAAATTCAAGGTTTGCCATTTCTCATGGTCAAAGTTCATAACTTAGATGAAGTAGTGACTCTAAAAAGTCACAAGTGGAAATTAGAGAACTAACATCTCAAACATAAAACTCATACATACCTTCACATCGTAAAAGGAAACGTTGCAACATAATTTGCCAAAATTACTACATACTTACAAAAAATTTAAGAGTAGTATCATAACCTACTTCCACAACTAGAAGGGAAATACTCATCCACATAAACGCATTAATCCCTCCAATTATACAACTTGTATGTCAGCAAGAATAAGAATACACTATCCCATAAACTCAATGGAGTGGTCAAAAAAACATTTGAGAAACAAGTTCCCATTTAAGGAAATACTAAATCAACTTCATGAAAATATGAATCTTCTCAATAGGCTTATAATGATGTCAAAAGAAAGTGAGGTAGTGACAACTCACCTTTATGCTCATTATGAGAGATGACACTTCATCCTAATCTACACAAACATAAAGATGCCAATCCATAAATAAACTCCTAACACAAAGGAATTCTTAACCAAAACATCTACACTCTACTACAAGTAAATTCCCACCACACTACGTCATGTCATTCTAAAATGGTATTATAAGATTTCTCACTTCTAGGATTAGCGTAAATAAGACACACACATATACTTATGTGATAAGCATCCCATAATTTTTAAACACTCAAAACATAATACACCAATGGCAAAGGTGACTCAATTATGAAAAATATGTAATCAAACTTGAGGTGATTGATCTAAAATATCATAAAATATGGTAGGAATCTCTTGTTCACAACTCATGGACTATGTTATGTACTCACCTACCCAAACCTCATAGTCAACTATCATGATTGAGATGTTTGATAAACCAACCATTTAACAAATCTAATGGGGTACAATTTATCTTAAGGTACACACTTAATGTTCCACACAACATTTCATGAATGTCTCATACTTAAAATAGTCACCAAGCCATATAGGAGGATCTACCATGTCTCAAAACTCTAATCATGATACAAAATGGTTCTGCACTGAGGCACTATAACTCCAAAATATTAGTGCAATACTTTATGTCACTAGTTCACATTGGTAAAAACAAGGACATGAAAATGCTAATGGACTTATCAAATCCTAGAGTTTGAGCCACAACTTTGATACCACATCTAATAACCCTGTTGGGTTCTAACTAGAAATACATAAAAAAAAAATTAATTAAACATATATATTATGAATAGATTTCACCACAAGAATATAAGTAGTGATCATACAAAATACTCTAAGTGTGATAACAGTAAATAATCACATGACATCTAACCATCAATGATCACTATCAATATATAAAACACATCTAATACAACATAGAAAGTAATTACAAATAGCTAGCCACTATTGTCAATCCATAATAAATAGGTAATTACAATACTTTATGATAATTTTTTTCAATAATAAATACAATATAATACAATGTACATAAATAAGATACATCGATCCACATAGCATGATTTACTTGGACTCTCTAGTATCTGTGTTAATCTTAAGTGTCATCTCAATAATAGTGTTGTTGTGGGGAGGGAGAGCATCATCTAAGATTTTTTCCACACCAACCATAGACTAGTGATCCCTCACACTAATCCCATCAGGTAATGGCCCTCCTTTCATGGATGAGTAGATAGTGATTGAATGGGAATCTAAAGAGACCATCAAGTACCCATATGTTGTATAACTCCTAAAACTAAACATGCAGTGTATTATATAAAACTCATTCTATTATGAGATATCACACAAAAATGTAAATCATACACATGAAATGATAATGTCTAACTAAATATACTAGTAAGTCAGTAAAGTTTATCTCACTCCTTTCTCATTATCAGCAAAGTGAGATTGGTCAAGCATAATTTAACGACAAGATTCATACAATTTACTTCCCACTATCACTCATATCATATAACATAATAAACATAAGAGTAATCAAAGCATACATTTATTTCATCAAACGTATGAATGAATCTTACATTATTATTCATCCTATACTAGAAATAATGACTATAATTTATACCACCCAGTTAAAATACACATTTAAATACAGATTCCAACTATCATAATTAGTTTCCAAACATAC